>JAGDQP010009722.1:7126-29487 GCA_022664845.1 Lepisma saccharinum | reverse complement strand
GAATTTCCATCTGCGAATCGCTGCTGAATCGCAACAAAAGCGACCCATTTCTGAAGCGGTTGGTGACTGGTGATGAAAAGTGGATCACTTACGACAACGTCACGCGAAAACGGTCGTGGTCGAAGCGCGGTGCGCCGGTGCAAACGGTGCCCAAGCCAGGATTGACGGCCAGGAAGGTTTTGCTGTGTGTTTGGTGGGATTGGCAGGGAATTATCTACTATGAGCTGCTCCCCTACGGCCAAACCCTTAACTCGGAACTATACTGTCAACAATTGGACCGTCTGAAGGCAGCAATCGCCCAGAAGCGGCCAGCTTTGGCCAATAGGAGAGGCATTGTGTTCCACCAGGACAACGCCAGGCCACACACATCGATAGTGACTCGCCAGAAGCTCCGGTAGCTTGGTTGGGAGGTTCTATGCATCCACCTTATAGTCCGGACCTGGCACCGAGTGATTACCATCTGTTCCTGTCCATGACGAACACGTTTGCTGGTGAAAAATTCGCTTCAAGAGAGGCTTGTGAAAATCGACTGTCTCAATTTTTTGCCAATAGGGACAAGGGCTTCTATGAGAGAGGCATCATGATATTACCTTCCAAATGGCAACACGTTATCGAACAAAACAGCGCATATGTGACCTAAATCGGATCATTCTAACTATGATAAGTCAAGCCTTCAATGTCATGCAAAAATAATGGATTACTTTTTACTACACCAGATAATATACTAAACGAGCAATTGATTTTCAAAGAACGAAAACTAAACTGTTTTGTTAAGGTGGACTCCGAACTACTCTGTTCAATGGACTCCCGGGGACTTAAACTCATGATAACGCGAAACGTGCTAACCTCGTCAGAGAGTTGAATACAGAATTGTGATTAACGCCCTAAATGAGCCTGTGAACAACTTTTAAGGGCGGAACCTACAGTTCCTATTAACGTGAACTCCGAACTATTATTCAGTGGATTCCCCACAGGATCTGACGCTGGGACCACGTACACAGCAAGCAGCGTGTATGCGGCTAACCGGAAATGCGGATGTCTATGCACTGACGAGAGAAAGTGACACATTTTGTAAATAAACCTTACAAATAAAGTTTATAATTTGTAAATAAAAATTATACTAATTTTATGGGGTTTGAACATTCATATATAACATGGAGAAGTTAACATATACGATTTGCAACACTGCAAGTAAGGAAAGTTGTCGTCAGTTTTTTGTTTCACATGGCGGAAAATACAAACAACGCTTTGATACGTAACAATACAGTGAGTGTATCAACTTTAGAACGACTAGCAAAGGAAAACGAATGTTCAGGGAACACGAACCTGTATTTGTATTCGTCTACAACGACGACAAAAAGATAATACGTAAGAGGGGATGTATTACGATTTTTATGAATCTATAATTAACCTTGCAAAATATAATGGACCGATCTCCCATTGTGGTACATTACAGTTTTATATATGCTATGGTTCTATAATGAATAAAGGATTTATTACTGCCTTTGTGGATTATATTGTTCTATATGCTATACAGAGAGGGGGTACACTTTAGATACTCACCCCCTCACGATTAAAAGCTAATCTATATCGTATCGTCATTGCTATTCATTGATATTTATTAAAGTAACCTCATAGCATATTAATTGGCGCATAATTCTCGTTCTTGTACGTTGTTAATATGTTCTTTCTTCTTCATATTGTTTAGCAAGAACACGACCATCATCCCATTTGTTCAACTAGATTGTAATCACCCTGTATATAATGCTTAAAATATACCGGCCTGCCAGACAAGTATAAAATTCATAAGCTCCGTTGACTGCAGACTCCAAACCCAGGAAATGGTGTCGACCTGCCACGCAAATTCGTGTGGCGGGTAGCCGTGCTTGAATACAAGTGAGCAACCACTACGTAATGTGTCAATATAATACGAGCACCAGTAACAATAATAGTGGCTTCACACAAGGGTTAATTTGTGAGTCCCAAAGAATGAGGCTTTACTATGTAAACTTTGGTAAACTTTATTTTTATATCGGCCCGTATAGTAACTGTTGACTTCTGTCCGTCACATTCTAGTTAAAATCCAAACCTATGCCCCAGCTGGGATTCGCACCAGGGACCTTCGACTCGTTGGCCTAACACCTTAGACCGCACGGCTACCCGGTCGACAGGTTTTACTATGTAACACCACTGCACAACAGACTGGTATGTAGGTGAAAACTGTACTTGCAAAGGAGAAAAACAGCATGTCACCGTCAGATTGCAAACCAATATTGTTGGATAGGGTCCAAAGAGACAAGGACGACAAACATCTGACACTGAAATAACGGCTGGCTTCATCTGGTCTGGGCAGACGAACAGTTTAACATGCGCTGCATCAGGTCGGTATTAACAATCGTCGACCGACCCGTAGTCCATTCTTGTTCGCCAAGCAAAGGTAAACCCGGCGAGAGTGGGTAACGATCATGGACGACTAGTCACTACACTAGTGGAGTAATCAAACGAACACATTACACACTGTTTCACTCATTACAGACGGTCTATAATTTGAAAAAAAGACTACAAAGACAACCTATTCGTTTAACCTCCAGAGTGTAAGGTAGAGGGGTTCATTTCTTTTAGTTTGGGTATCTTTGGCTGGATGCATCAGCACTACCCCTATCACCATCATGGTTTCATAACTATATGTTCTTGAAGACCATGTGCATCCCATAATGCTTACGTACTTCTCTGTTGGTGACGACCCCTTCCAAGATGATACTCTTGCTGGAATTTCATACTTATAGATTAAGAAATATGACAGTGACCTAAACAATCTCCCATGGTCACAAACTTCTCGGACCCTAATCATATTGTACATGTCTCGGATTTAACAGAAGGACAAATGCGCTACAGGACCTCATTACCATCCGCACTAACATAATCAAGGGATATAGGTGCAGGAACTGACTCGATTACAACTGATGACATCAGACCATCTCAACTATTCGATACTCACATGTCACTGATCATAAGTTTGTTCCTTTAGTTTTAGAGACAAGATATACTAGTAACTGCTGCTTTTATTTACAAAACTCTTTTCTTCAGCGTCTTAGTGATATGAAATTCTATCCAACGAACTAATACTTGCTATCTACAGTCTTTTGGGATTTTATTTTTTTTTACATATTAAATTTGAGTTCGTTCAGAATGAATAGCTTCGCTTCATGGTGAATAACTATTACGACGAATCTTTAAGATAAGATAAAATGAATTTTATGGGCGGTAACAGGGTGAACCTTTAAAAATTATAGTCTTATGAGACTTTTCAATATTCCTTAAACGAGTACAAAAAATCTACAGCATAGATAAATAATAATAGTAACGATAATAATAAATACCAGTTCCTATGAAACTACACATTCTGTTTCTTCACACCTACCTCCACCCGGACTCCCAGGCTTTTTCGACCTGATACCACTTGACGCTGGAGTTGTCTTCTTGTGTAGTAAGGGTTTTGTGGCAATTGGTTTCTTGTATGGAACGTTCAGTGGAATGTTATTACCCATTACGAATTTTCCTCCTTTCTTCTTTGCCAAAAGTTCTGGATGAATTTTGGGCAGCACACCTCCCGATGCTATCGTGACGTTTTTTAACAGCTGGAAGTATATTCAAGTTTTCTTCTTTAATATATATAATATTATGAAACAGCTAGAATAAAACTAAGTTTAACAAAAAACATAAAACTAATTTAACAAAACGGAATTAAAATTGGGTGGTCCGCAAAGTTGAAAGCATTTTTAATAAAATATTTTAAGCAATTATGATATTGCGAACGAATATTCATTCATCAAAGTAATGTCTACCTTTTCGATAACTTTAGTCTCTCTCTCTCTCTGGAAACTTCAAAATTCCTTCAGGTGTAGAATTGGAGACAAAAAACTGATGATGCTTTTTGACAGCATTGGAGTCACGGAATGACTTTTCGCTCAAAAGTTCTGTAGAGGTCGAAACCAAGTGGAAGTCGGAGGGCGCAATGTGGTCATTATGAAAATGAAAAATGTTTTGTTTGCTATTACATTGGCCAAACTCTTCTCTTCCTGACGTCAGTAACAGCGAAAAAATAAAATAGAAATTTTCTCCAAGTTTAAGTTGTCATATAAACAGCTCGTGCCCAAACGTTCTGCTCCGTGAGTGCGCAATATCAGGATGTATATCAGAACAAAGACTACATCAAGGCACATGTCTTTCTAAATTTAAACTTTGTAAAAAAAATTATAATATCGAGTCCAAATTGCGATGCCGGTCGTTTTGAGATCGCTCACAACCAGCCTCACCAGATGATAGATAGCGCATTATATGCAAGGCAGATTATTTTATCATATTTTTACCACATAGTCAATACTGACGATCCAATATAATAAACTTTCCATATACATGAAGTAGCAAATATTTTGAGCCTCTTTTCAATTTATTTGGTGATAGGTGTAGAAGAAGGTGCACTGATAAAACCATTTATTGACATTGCTTTTCTTATCAGCTGTACACTTAATGATATGAGCCAGACACTTCTGAGAGACAAATTAGATGATAAGACAATAACATAAACATATTTATTATTTTGAGACTGAACTTGCCAACACTCAGAAGTATGAACTTTGATCCATTCTTTTATTCAAAATAAACTCTGTTAGTTGTTCAGTACCACAAAAACCCACTATCGTCAGGTTCGAGGAAAACTATCGTCACTATTGATGATTCGAGGAAAACTGAACAATTAAAGGACGTACAAGCTGACAACTTCAAAGGAAAAATCTCAATCAAGATAAACGGCCCAAGCAGAATTCGAACTCATTCACCTGTCATTTCACAATACACACAAATCCTTCTGCCGTTTCACTACACGTAGACTTTTTCTGCTAAATTACATTTTCGGTGCATAATAAGTAGGACACCTAAATACCAAAGTTCATATTTATAACAGTACAGTTAAAGGCAAATGTTCTTTTAATGTATATATGTTTAAATGCATTTCTTCAAGTTCATAACAAATCAAGAAAATGCACATTAGATTATTCTTTAAAGATCATTCAAGACTGAAGTATAAATACTATACTTAACGTAGTTTCTCATTTTGAAAGTCAAGGAGAACTCAAAATCTCTCAGGCTCCTTCCTGACACTATCATGATGACGAAGACTCATCGCAACATAAATGACCCAAATTGCATATATTATAATCATTGTGGAACTCATACATCACTTTGTTTTCATAACACTACTATTAGTACTTTTCGTACTATTAAACTGCCGAAAGGAGAGGCAATAAGGACAAACAAAATGCTGCGCGTATGAATTTATAACTTTTTAAAAATAAAAGCACATCGTTCAAAGTTTGCCGCAGATTACCATTAATAACAATATTCGCTACGGCGTGTAGTGAAAAGTTTAGCATATTTGACTACTACTTTTCCGAGGGCAATTATTTAGGTTATTTAGGTGATCTCTCTCTCTCTCTTTTTAAACAAAGACGGTCCTTCGCGCGTCTTTGTTTAAAAAGAAAAAAGTTACGAGTACGTACCGGTTACCCGTTTTCTTAGGCTCATCATCAATAGTGCACTACCTCCGACCCATGGCGTTTTAACACAGGCTCACAGGGTAATCATACTGAGACATGTGAGTGTGGATTTTGTAGGTTGTAGATACATTACAATAATTACTTACGTGTTCAACAAGTTATACAAAATTTACTTTATTAAACGTTTCGATCTCTAAGATTGTTTTCAGTAATTTGAAACGTACAACTAGGAAATGATAGGAAAGGTGTAAGTAATATGCGCCACGGAAGTTAATACCGTGATTTGAAATTTAAACCAGGTATATGCAGTATGGCCAGAGGCGAAAACTGGAATGTGTCTATTTTGAAGTTACTACTTTGTCGTGTTGTGCCCCTTTTATTTTTGTGTTCTAATGTTATATTTAAATTTCCTCTATTTAGAGAAGGATTTTTTTATATGAGGAAGCAGGTCATTTTACAGTCCGGTCAATATGCATTAACCTGATCTGCGAATGATGCAGGATGGAATTATGGTACGATTGGTGTTTTGTAAATGTATGGATAAATCTGACAATGAATGGGAAGTTTTATCCTTTCTTAGATTTTGACTGGAACACAAAAATAAAAGGAACACAACAAACTAGTAACTTAATTACCTTCCAATTTTCGCATCCGGCTGCACTGCACATACATTTTAAACTCAAGATATATTTCTTCTTTCCTACATTTACGTTCCAAACTACTGAGGCGATCTTGCTGCAGATCGAAACATTCAATAATAGAAGTATTGCGCAACTTGGAGGTTGAAACATGTAAGTAACGAATATAATCTGATTATACAACCTCTGTGCGTAATATGGAAGTATACAGATTAAGACGATGTAGTTTATTAGAACAATCGTATTAAATCTCAATGCGACAAACAATTGTAGTTAAGGTCTTATCTGATATCCAAAGCAAATAAAAGAACGCGAGACATAGAAGATAAGCTAAAGAGCTATAGTAATTACAGACGAAAGGTTAGCGACTACATTAGCAAGGAAACTTATTCAAATATACTCATATTTGGACTTTGAACTTGATTACAAACTATAATGAAGATGAATGAAGAGAAGCTCTCTGAAAAGGTATTATCACTAAACGCACTATATAATTAACAAACAATAGACGAAGTACAACAATGTTTGAATACTGATAACGGTATGGAAAGATAAGAACGAATGACCATAGGGAGTTCACTAATGACATACACAATTTCATGTTTTATTACGTCTGGAAACTATGATAGATAATAAAATGCAGTAAGTTTTACACTCTATAACACAACAACTGCCAAAATTTGTTTACACTTATACTGCAAAGTGATATGAAAGTATACTCGGAAAAAGCGAAAAAAAAAAAAAAAAAAAAATTGTGACCCAAGAGCAAACGGTTGTTATATTATGTTTACCTTTAGGCAACCAGACGTTCCTCGTTTTACAAAATAAATACACACTAACAAAAATTTTCGCGTTTCGGTACGAACGCTTCCTCAATTGGAGATATATAGATAAGGGGATGTGGGGGGGAAAAGAAGTTGTGTTAAGCATTTCGTATAACCTAGTCTAAAGTGTAAACAAGCGTTTCTCAACCTTTTTAAATCCAAGGACCAGTAATATGTCTGAAACAATTTTACGGACCACTAAGTTGTGGGAGGTTAATTAAAAAAAAGTATATAATGGGTTTTACTGACATTTGGGGCATACAATGTGATTTGTAACATAATAAATCTTAGGTCATGTTTTTAATACCTGCGCAAACACTGTAAAATAAGTAGAAGTATTAAAGTGAATCATCACCTAGAATTACGTTTTATAAGTCTGACTGCAGACCACGGTTTCAGAAACGCCGGTGTAAATCTTCGAAGCTAGAAATGGCGGCTGGCCACGTCGGAGAAAGAATGGATGAAATACCTAAAGCTGTCTAATAGAAATCCATCCGTCACCAATAAACATAAGAATCAATATAGATGTATCACTACAGAAAAATACGATTGTAGCTATTACAGGTGGAGAATATTCTGTGAAATAAATGCAAAGTTGAATACAATGTTTCTAAAAGGAAGGACAATATGCAAATGCAACGTAACTAAATGAATGTAAAAGAAAATGTAAGAGGAATAAAATAAATGCTCGTTGGAATTATCATTTAATAAAAGGCAACCAAAGCCTGAATCAAATATCCCTGGTCCTGATTCAACGATAGTTGTTCCTTGTTTATATAAAAACTTTCGTACACTATTCTTTCTCTAGTGGAGCACAAGATTTTTTTCAAAAAAAAAAAAAAAAAAAAAATCTAGATGTTCGATTTTGAGAAAATCAAATTTGAAAATTTCGAGAAATAAAATTTTGTGCAACAACCTTAAATGACATATCAAACGAAAGCTTGTTACAAGAATTTTAAAATGAGCCCTCTAGCACTAACTATTGATGAGTGATAGAACATTTTGTAAATTAAAAACACGCACAGTTCTTCAACTTTCTATTTATTTAGCATCATACTCTCCTCATACAATAGCTACAACCAATCAACCATGCTTTTCCTTCTCGTAGTTTTGAAAACTTCCTGAGTACTTTCTAATAAAACCTTGTTTAGTAGATATTAAACGTTGACAGTTGGGAATATCTACTGGCCAGCTACTTTAACAGTGGACAAAGAACTTTTGTAGATAAATTGGTAATTAGTAGGCAGACTTATTACAACTGAATAAGTCTGTATGTTCAGAACCAATAGGGAAGGAGGCTCTTGGTGGCAGTTGAGGACGATCGATTTGCAAGCGGTAGTTAAGAATCACTTAACTGAATAATACATGGACATAGTTTTCGAGACGCTCTAAGAACTTGGTTCAACTGCAAGTTTATGATGGATGGAGGAGGAAATACGCGTGACGTGAAAAGCAAGGACGGTGTCAAGACAACTCTAATCACAAAGTTTCCACCTCTGATAGTATTACACTTATATATATATAACCTAACGAAGCTACAGACCAAAAATATGAAAATAATTCAATTTATTCACAGCCTTACCAGGTGCAGTTCTTCATCATTGGCAACCGCAAGAAGAATGTGCCTTGGAGTGATACGCCCTTTCCTGTTGTCCCTTGCTGCATTTCCAGCCAGTTCAAGAACTTCAGCTGAAAGCACAATATAATAATTATATAGAGCACATAAACCAATTCAAATACACTCAAACGTAGCACCCATTTGAAAACAATGAAAAATGAGCATAATAACTGTAATTTGGATTCAACTAACTCACTCTATGGCTTAAGGAACTCGCAAGTTCATTGCCGCAGTAACAAACGTTCGCCACTGGATTCTATCCTGGGCAACATCAAGCCAGTTTTCATCACTAACACCTACTTCTCGAAGATCTCAACAATTATCTTTATTCAAAACACACAATTATATAGATTTTTATAAGATGAGATGAGAGCAATTATTATCGTGACTGCACTGTTTGTTTCCCTAACTTTTTTATGTATTAAATTTCGAAAATTTAGAATAATCAATTCTTTAGAAAGATTTGCCAATTAAAGCATTTACTGAAGTTGGGAACAGAACCTAAGCTTATTTTAAGGCTTTCCAAAAGGTTGCTCAATTACTTTCTAAAAGGTAACTAGTTATTTACATGTGCTTATACAATTAAAATATGAAGATCGTTTTAATTTAATTTTGTGTAGATGACACTGCGTAGTATCTTCATCTTAATCTAGAGAAGATAAATACTAATTTTCTTTCTTCTTCCGTATTATTGTACCAGACCTTGCCCGAGCTAAATTTCAAGACCTTTGTTGCAAAATCTGCCCTTTTTGATCATTTCCGATAGACGTTACGCAGTTTTTTCTAATTACTATTATTATTATTTTTCACTGTGAAAGGAAATCTGTATAGGCTAAAGGAGTGTGTGTTAATTGCGTCATACTTCATATTTTGCATCCTTGTGTATCTACAACGACGATATACCGTCAACTGGGTAATCTGGGCAAAACTGGGACAGAATGATTTGACTATTTTTTTCTGGTTGTGTCGTAAAATGATACAATCTTAGTTTTTGTGCCAAAGTACAATGTGATGTTCACTGAATATTGGCATTTGTTGTTTATTCATACGGTTACAAATAGCAAAATAAGAAAAATCTAGATTGCAATAATTTTAAAGTCAAAAAATGGTTTTCAATATCACAAGTACCGTGTAATCCTATGATACCAAAATATGTGTTTTGGTGTAACACGCGAAAGCCAGACCTTGTAAAAAAAAATCTTTGTTCCTTTCATTATCACTTTACTAGAACCCTTTTCATGAATTTTTCTTCAATGGTTTACCGCACCGGTTGAAGTGTACCTGTTTCCTTGGACGTGCTAAAGTTGTATTTAACTTGTTTCACTCTCAATGTTCAGTACTGTAGTTTCTAGGTTTGCTTTCCGTCATTTTTTTTTTTTATTTTCTGAATTGCTTGTTTCATGTTAGGTGCTACATAAACAAAACAGCAGAGAATTGTGATTACAAAGTTACTGACATATGTTCCAAATACTCTGCACTGTTTTCGTTTGTTCCAAACCGGAAACTTGTTTCTGTAAAGGATGAACTACTTATTTGACACGTCCATTTTTTAAATAAAGCAGCTTTCCTATCACGGATCCTCTATTTTTAATACAGCTTTAACTTAAATTTAGTAGCCAATGTGTGTACATAATATAAAATAAAAATTATCAATATTCTGTTCTATATTAACCGATTTTCATGATTTAGCCATCACATGAAAGAGAACGATCTATTCTTGAATTTCAGAAAGCATTTTGCCAAGTTACGCTATTTTCCGGGAGGAACCTGGGCATATCACTACATGCGTTTTAAATTCTTGTACTTCTCATCTGGATTCAGAGCTACCATTATATAAAGTAAACAAAAATGGTATAAGAAATTAAAAAAAAAAACATGATACGACACATAATTTACATATATTGCCAAAAGTTACCCCAGTTGAGGAATTAAAACATGTTTCCATGTTCCATGAACTTTTCTTTAAAACTAATGAGCTTGCTTGCTCAGCAGCACGAAACGAATATTTAACTTATTAATCTTGAAGCAGGATTCTTAAAAATAATTAATAAAACAAGTCACTAATACACAAAGAATCCTGTTCGACAACAAGACAAAGCACGTACATAAACTAGAAAGCTAAACCTGACAGCATGAATGCAAACGTATAATCGTAAATTTCAAAATCATATATCGCACTTTACTCGCACTGTTGTTTTCCTTGCCTCGCTGCCTGCATAAAATATAACCACACAAATGGAGGGGACATTACATTCAAATAGGAGCTGCGAGTCACCTTCTTTTCGAATGTCTCAAATGTACTCAATAATGAGTAACACTATGGGAATCCGTACACTGAGCACAAATACGACTTTGTACATCATCAAGCCAAACTATATACATATATAAACAAATTACAGGGTTACCAGGCACTTTTGATTTTACGTGACTTTCCCAGGTTTTCTACAACCATTTAGTACATTTTCCAGATTCCACATCAACATTTCTGATCAAGTTGTATAAATTTTAGTACATAAGAAACGAATCTGTATTTGCTTTGCTAACTTTATCGTAGAAACTAAAGAAATATACAGCCATTACAATGCTATTTGCCTGGAATTGGGTAATAGGTAAATATCATGCTGAAAAATACTTTTATTTATACAGCACTATTTGGAGACAATATATATATATTCATAAATAAAAACTCTGAATGCAAGTACTTGACTTTCGACACCTACAGTCTGCAGCTGGTTCAAATGAGACATCGTAAGTGGCTGGCTGTGATTACCTAATGCTCGGTAACCGAAGCGGCCCATTTCCATCTTTTGGCTGATATCAAACAGAAGTTTCATCGGTACAGACTTCTTTTAGGATCCCCAACAAGCCATTCTGAAAAATACGTTCGACAGCTTATTTTAAGTTCAGTCTTTTAATGTCGCTTGGTATGGCGAATAATGCTTTAATCTGCGAACAAGAACTATTAAATGGCACCAAAAAATAAAATTAAACAGTTTCCACATAGATCCGACATCTGCTCCAAAAACTGCTAATAACGTACATTTTCCTTGCTCAGCATGTAAAAAGTCTGACAGATTAAGACCCAAAAATAAAGTGTTTGCTTTTAGAAAGCTTTTAGTCGGGTTGGGCTCACTTGAAAAAATCCATTTAAAAACCCAGTGAGTTTTTTTCATTAACTTTTGTTTTTAAATTATTACTTAAAGAGTACTTCACAGAGGTACGTTTAGATTGTTAGAATGCAATTACGGCTGTCGTTATAACTAGAATAATATTGCTACCTAAAATCTACAACGCTTTGTGATACTGAAATACAAGGAAGCATTCGAGTTAAGGTCCGCTTTCTTTATTCCAGCATTTAACTGGTGATACTAAAGGGAATCTCTGGAAAAAACTCGGTCATAATTGTTGGCCGTGGGGTTCGAACCCGCGTGCCTACCCACTCTCGATCCGAAATCCGCGACGTTACCGCCTGAACCACAAGGACTGGGTACTCCGTCTGTTGTGGTCTGATGGTTGGGGTTCCGGACCGCCAAATGACACTGGGAAGGTTAAGCAACAATTCAGCCCCTGCTCGGACAGTAGATTGCTCAGTGGCAGAGCACTTACCCCTGGTGCGTGATCCTTGGTTCGATCTCGGCTTGTGCTATGTAGGCGTTGTGGTGAACAAACACCGTGTGCATGGGTTTTCTGAAGGTTCTTCCGTCTCCTCCCACTTTCCTCATTCCACCAATTCTCCCATCATCATCCATTCGGCTTGAGCCAAAGTTCGCTAAAACCCTTAAAAGATTTTTTTTTATTAAATCACCGTGCTCAGCCGGATCAGTGGCACCATCCCAAATGGAGTCCTCCCTCATTTTCCTCAGTTTCACTTATAAATGGCGGAATGCCGGGACCTACAATTATCTTGGGCTCCGAACCAAGCCGCAGCTTGAATAAAGTTCACATACCTTGAAGTGAAGTCACCCCCATATAGAAAAGGACTGTTCCAAGCCCCGATTCCACAGTAGTGACAAATCGTTACCGACTGAGCTACTGAGGTCTGTACTAGAAACCTGCATGGGCCGAATTTTTCGGCCCAAGCCCAATCCAGCACGGGCCCGGAAAGCTTTAGAAGTTCTTGGCCCGAGCCCGGCCCGATAAGTTAAAAAAATTCTTGGCTCAAGCCCGGTCCGATAAATTTTAAACAGTTTTGGCTCGAGCCTTAATATATTTGTATCTGGTATAATAATAATAATATAATATAATGCATACAAGCCTATGTGAGTGTTTGAACATTGTGATGCGCTTAGTTTTGCTAGTCATTTTAACTTCATTCTACAGGATTGCCGTTTCTATTTATTTCTAACACAAAGGATCAAAATAATCCTTTCGCTTTGAACAGTAGGATTACTTGTAGTCGCAGGTTTCTTAAATCCAGCAAAGAAGTAGCTAGTCAAAGTATAACTTTTATTTACAAAACAAATTGTCAGAAATTTGACCTCACCCGCAAGACCTACATTTGCTCGGTATTTAGAACACCGTATTAGATTGCAACCCTGACTTCATCCACCATTTCTTCCTGCGAGCCGCTGAAGTAGAGAGAAGAATAAAGAGTCCGGTTTCCTTTCATTTTTATATCAAGACAACAACTCTGACTGTTCACCCTCTCGGATCCAGTGGTTTGATTGACCATATTCTGGTATTGACACGGACCATCAGAGGAAGCCTCAATACGCATACTGTCTTTTGTTATGTATTGAGGGAAAGGCATGCAGTCACTCGCGTGACTGCCGACTAGGGTCAATGACCCGGTGACCAAACTAATCCTATATAGCGAAAGTGGAGCCGCTAAGCAACACAAACTGTAAATATTGCATTGTTTGTAATCCCTTTCACTTCACGTGGCGCGCACACAGACTTGAACGTTTGGCTTTATTCCAATTATCGTTTAACGAAAGTCAATGATTATTGAACTGCTTTTTTTTTTTTTTTTTTTTTTTTAGAAGTGCAATTAATCGGCCCGACCTGAAGAGAAAGCATTATCGGCCCGGCCCAAAGAAATAGCGGAGTTGGCCCGCCCAAGCAGGTCTCTAGTCTGTACACAGCTTTACATTTACATACATCACATATTCCTAAAACCCGAAAAAGCCCAATAAAACCCGCCTGTTAGCTCTGCGCCTGTGTTTTTAAACCTTGCTTTAATTACTTCACACGCCTACGTTGTTTTCGGGACGAGTGTAAGCCATAGTGCTGTTATCGCCCATACAATTAATTTTATCTTATCTTAACGCCTACGTTGTGGATTCAGATATATCTCTATGAGGAAAACGTTGTAGAAAGAACAGTCACCAACCGAAATGAGAGAAAAAGTTTTGAATTTGAATTTTCTTCAAGTTATACTATTCTTCAATTGGCTTATTTATACATTTTGCACGGCTGTTAACGAAATTATTAGTGGAAAAAAAAACATTGAAAGAAAGTTAAAGAAAGGTCGAGACAGGTGGGTGAAGAGTGGTGGACATCATCAGAAATAAAGGTCAAATTGGAAGAAAGTATGACAGTACGATTGAACTTTGAAAGGATAGAAAGAAATTGAGAGATTTTACGGAACCAGCACATCGTTGAGGCAGCTTAGCAGGACCTTGATCTGACATATATGATCCACGCCCGTTAACTCTTACTTCAGTGCCTGTAGAATACTGGTTTTGCCCAATTTCCAACCTGATATATGCGCCATTGCTTTCTTTTAAAGTGGGAGTGTTACGAAGCCAAACTAATTGGTAGAACTGTAAAGGGGAATTTAAGAGAAGTACTTAAATAAAGGATGGGTCTCTTAGAAAAATGATGTGCGGTTTCCGACAAGGTGTTGGGATTTTACACAAGAGAATTCAGCAGAGAATTGGGCAGCAATTCTTAACAACATCAATGATTCGTCCCGCTTGAAATCGAAATAAACGCCCTTCCGAGATTTTTTAAATATACCAGTCGGTTACGAAATAAATAGGATGGGAACTTTTTCATTATTCAACCTTGGGTAAGCATTCCGTCGTAAATCTGGAATGCCCTCGACCCCTCTTCCTTCCCTTGTCCCTAGTCTACATACCATCCCGACATCTGCCTCGTGAAATTCAGGAAAGCTATCAAGGATGACCGGCAACATAACTCTCGCATCTTCTCAGTGCCGATCTGAAATTCTACAAATGAATTAGATCAAATAGCATGAAACAGATTACACAGACAGTGTATAGAGAAATATCCTGCTGCGACTTTCAGGGCCACATCGAACAACACAGACGGATGCTTTGCTAGTTATTCTAGATATGTACCCCCCACATCTGGTAACCGAGAAAAGATCAGTGACTAAAGAGAACAAATAAAACAACATGCTGTTAGTGCCTTTATTATTAACATCAAGTATACCTACAAATAAGCATAGGCAGAAGTATGGATAACCGAGAGTTTACTGTATAGACATCATAAATCAATAGGCAGTGGATCAATAATTCACAGAGGGGTTAAGCAAAACATACAAGAACAAGTTTGATCCTATAGAAGTAAATAGAACAAATGTACATGAAAACACAGTCAGTAGCTGCGTGTTCCAACATGCAGAATCGTGGTCAGACATGCAGCAGATGGGAATTCAGATGCGTACAGCATTCAGGTGCCTCAATCAGATGTGTACAGTGCCAAGGAGACGGTTGTGTTCGTGCAGATCTGTGTATCATTACTGCAGTTCGTTAGTGACAAAATGGAATGTGATATAGGTAGGTAAATTAATTGGTGAAGAATGTCATAAGTGTGTGTACGGGCCAGTATCAAGATGCATGACGGCACTTCGTGCCTTCAGTGAAGAGAAGAGAAATCTTCTGATAATGCAAACAAGCAGTGGCATTGTAAACATATACAACTACCATGAAGTGAAGTTTTCTCGAAAGTATCATTATTTGTTTGGTAATTCGTGTTGCGACCCGCTAAAAATAAAAAAAAAGCTATAACTAAAGGACTTTCAGAAATTTCGAGTGCACACTTACTAAAGAAAAAAAATTATGCACTAGAGCTGATTCCTGGAAAATCATTATGTGCTACACAAACATCTTTGTTCTACAAGGAAAAAGCAAAAACAAAAATAATGATGATGAATCAGGAAATGAACTTCAATTTGTCCCTCCATCAGATAATATTGACGTTTTGAATGCAACGTGTTCAAAATTAGGTGTATCACCTGTTTCGAAAATAAGAAAGTTAAGTGTTGAACAGAGACCACGAGCAATTAGCAAAAAGTTACAACTGACTACAGGCTTGTTTACCTGTTCCTAAAACACGTTCATACCATAAATATGTACTCTCAGTGAGGCAAAAGTTAGATGCTTTCGCACTTCAATTTCTACTGACTTTCAGGAAGTAAATGTGAGAAAAGCATCCTTGCAATGCCTCCAAACAGGTGACACAGTTGCATGTATTTACGACGAAAACTGGTATATTGAAATTGTTGAAGATGTCAGCATCGAACATCATGACGTTAAAGTTCATTTTTACGAACCACCAGGACCACGAACTTCATTCAAAATTTCAAGAAACGACAAGACATGGGTGCCTTTCAAGAACATTTAAAGGAAGCTTACACCCACTGAGCTTACAACAGCGATTGGTCGGTGTCACACTATCACTCCTCAGTTGTGTGATGAAATATCCAAACTTTTTGTGAAACACACTGTTGAAATGGTACGTAACCCAGCATTGTTCTTGTATGTTTTCCTTAACCCCTCTGTGAATTATTCATCCACTGCCTATTGATTTATGATGTCTATACTGTAAACTCTCGGTTATCCGTACTTATTTGTAGGTATAACTTTGTGTCAATAGTAAAGGTACTTATAGTCAAATCTGAAACTCCTAATTTTTGGTATATAATAATATCATACAGACCTGTTATGGGGAGGAATTGTATATTTTTATCAGGTACCTGTGAAGTATGCACTTTTTTCACTTTTCTGTATTTTTAAAAATTTCTATAAAAAAAGGGGGCACGTCTAAGGGTTGAAACTTGATGAATGAACACTTCTATATCAGACCTCTTTATCCAGAAAAGCTCACCTTCCTGATCATTTGCTTTCTTGCAAAAATCGTCTGCTCAACTCGGAACTTTTAATGTCAATGATCTTCAGATTCGGTAACCTCTTACACCAACAAATGGTGCATGTTCGAAAACAAATATGGCTGCCACTCGAAACCTAAGTCACTAAAATTAAAATAATGATTGTCTTGAACTAACAACATGGTAAGGTAACTGCACATCAAAAAACAGATTTTTTTAAAAAAATTATCAAGCAATGAATTATTCCTTTCCTGGACCACTTGACATGGATTTGCCCAGGAGAGAGAAAACCAGCAAAGCTATTTAGTTTTGTTGATATAATTTAATGATTACCTGGAGCACAAATAACTGCTTTTGAATTGCACAGACCGCTGCTCAGTTGGCAGAGCGTTGGCTTCGCATTAGGAGGTCGTGGGTTCAATACCATCGACCGACCATCCTGCCATGTTTTTCCAGGGTTCTTTCTTAGTCATACCAGGCAAATACCACGACAGTACTTTCAACTTAGGTCCTGGCTGACTTATCCCGAGTGAGCTATAGATGCCTAAAGGCCATAAATACACATTCAATTTAAAGTGCAGAATGTACATTAAAGGGTACTATTATATGCTTTAGTATAGGTAGAAGTTTCAATTTACGTAAATGAAAAGACATGAAAATGTTAATTGGTGTACCATTAATAATGACGAAATCTTTTTTTTTTTTTAAGTTGCATTAGTAACAACAAATTTAATAATTATCTGCTCCCTGTGTAATATTTAAAATTAACGACGAAATTAACTGTATTTCAAATTATTAGGTAGATTTCGAAGAAAATACACCTATTGAGATCGGTACGATATGAAAGTGTACGATATTGAAATCAAATTTGGCATAAAGGTACAACATTACTGATACCTATGAAAATGTTACCTAATGAGTTCAAAGACGCCATCTTGGATCCAAAATGGCGGACCTAAAAATCCATTTTCCACACCGTTTGAGCTAGAGATACGAAATTTGGCATAAAGGTGCATTATGACGAGTAGCTTAGGGAAATATCACAACATTCGGGAAAAGTCGCCATCTTGGATCCAAAATGACCGCCCAAAATCCCATTTTGCACACCGTTTGAGCTGGATAAATGAAATTTTACTTGAAGTTGTACTATCACAAGTAGGTCACGACAAAATAAGAAAACTTTCAAAAAGTCGTCAACTTGGATCCAAAATGGCCGCCCCCAAAACCCAATTTCCAAATCACTGAAGGTAGAGAAACGAAATTTTCAATGAAGGTGTATGACCAAGAGTAGGTTACAATGAATGGGGCAAATCTTCCCTTTGGGGGCGCAGCCAACCGTGGGAGGGTAAAGATGTACTCCGTGGTGGTGTAGTACTGCAGGGAGATTTTGGTTAAGATAAAGGAGGCGCATCCTCTCAAAAGCACTGAAGTTGGGGGGCGAGCCCCGGCTCCCAGCGAAACTTCGAAATCTACCTCAGCCTGTAGGCCTACCGAAAGGGATTTTTTTCTTTTAGATTCAGTGTAGAATAGTAACTGTAATTTTGGATTTGTTTCGGGACCAGCCAAGATCATTACGCAGCCCAAAGTTTGGAGAACCAGAGAACATTGATACATATTATGCACATACATACATGTATAGTACACGTTGGCTTCCAATTCACACTTTTTAAGCTATGCATGAGTCTCAAAGTAAATCTAGTTCTTCTGGCCAATTAGCTTTCTCATTTAAGAACCTAACACTACAGTTGAATGTGTGCCGCTGGTGGAAGGGTGTAGATGACGGACCCCCTTCTTAAACCTCAATAACAACCCTAACTTACTAATTGTGATGTCCTGTCTGCATGGCATTTCTCGTTGGTCAACTATCTGCATGTTATGCTGTACCATAGATCTTATACATTAATGAATTTAACACTGGTGTAGCTTAGTGTGATGTACAGTTGTAACCACACTAAGGACCCTGCATCCTGGAGAGTCAGTTCCCTCGGAATGGCCTTGTGGGTACGGGGGCTCAGGAATTTACACCCTTGGCCATCCTGTATTAGTTCTATTAGGTTAAGTTGGATCAGGGTGACCGTGCCTAGTATCTACATTGGCTTTTATATTTTGATGTCTTAATGCATTTACCGGATCATCATTTCAAGTCTCACTTTAATACGTGAATTTAATTTATGGTCGAGGCAGTTTCGGCTTTAAAATTAAAAAAAAAAAAAAATCGAACGTCGTGAAAATATGAAGATACACGGAGAAATTTCCTCATATTTGGTAAAACAGCGGTGCTTCGTTTCTTTTTACTGTCATGAGAAATACAAAAATCGCGCTTCTGTGGTGGCTCACATTTGTAATCAACTGAGTGCACGTCATCAAGTATTACTAGCTATACTTGTATTCAGTTTTCGCCACTCTGATCCATCACAACAAGGAAATTTTTGATCGCGAAATATCAGTATATAACAAGCATCTGCTTGAGTGCTTTGCTAGACTATTACCTAAAAATTGCGCATAAAATTAGTGGCAGATTTCTTAAGACAAAGATAGGTAAAAAAATAACATACCTGTAAGATATTCAATTACTGCTGCCATGTATACTGGAGCACCGACGCCGATTCGTAAATGGTGCATTCCCATCTTGAGATACCGGTGCATTCGTGCAACAGGAAATGCGACATTTGCTCTTTGTGACTTGGATACCGCTTTCTGACGTTTCTTACCACCTCTGGCAGACATAATTATTTATTTTAAACTTGGAAACAGCGCTCTTAAGAACCTTTTAATTATAACACGCCCCTATTTTCTGTAAACAATTACCAGCCCGGCTTCCTCGCCTTGTTGTTTTGCTTGTTTTGTCGCAAGATGTCAGGACTGTACAGTAGCCGATGCTTCTTTTTTCTTCTCCCAGCTGGAAGATGGAGATTCAAGTGGCGCGGAAATAAAACTAACTTTGAGCACATGCACCATCATGACTGAAAATATCTGTTTGGATATTGCATGGGCGGATTTATGGGGCGGCATGGTCCCTCAGTCATTTCAGAATGACTTCAAATGTTTCACTCCAAACGATAGCTTTTAAAGTAAATTCCCCCCCCCCCCAGGGCTTCTCTCCTAAATCCGCCCATGGGGTAATGATGCAAGGGGTAGTAAAGTATCAACAAATTAAAATACAATGTAAAATTATTCATCTACAAAGCATTAGGTTCCGGAAAAAAAAAAAACTTAACCATATTTTCCTTGCTTTTTGGGGGCACATGTAAAATTTGGAAAAGTGAAGTTAATTGAGCATATACAGGATGTCCCTGAAATAATGCCGTAATTGGACACAAGTGGACTAGTCTGGCCAGAAGTCCCTTGGGGCCCTTGGTAAATTTACTTTATTGCATTGCAAATAATGCCGCAAACTTCGGGAGGTGATTTTCCCAGCAAAACAAGAAATTCCTTTGAAGAAATTCCGAAATCTGATTTGTTTCGGAGATACAAGCGCTGAAAGTAAGCCGGTATCGTCACAAATGATAACGTAAGCGGTGACGGTTTACCAAATCACTCTCGAGATAGTATCCAATACATCTATTTATTTAAGCAATGTTTTTGATTGGCGAAATGACGCATAGATAGGTTTCGTAAGCTAAGAATTTCATTAGCAATGAATTAATTGGGTAATAGGACAAGCATAAAAATTCCTCTGCTGGTGAAGCTGCTGCATTCGCCAATCATGAATATGAATAGATGTATGGAGTACTGCCATAGACAAAATAATAAGATAGACTTATACACTTATCCCGCCTATTTTCGTCTACGCTAAGGAGCACGTGATTTTAAAGCCTGCCGCTAGATGACTCTGGCGACACTAAGTCACTGCTTCTTTCCAGTAGTAGCCACCAGATGGCAGGCTTCAAAATCACATGTTCAGGCTTCAAACCAGGCTGCAAAAACCCATTATTTTTAACGCAGACCAAAATATCTAAGTTATATAAGTTTATATTATTATTTAGTCTGTGGTACTACTACGCCTGGTTGGAGTTACTGGTCTCTCACCAGGCGCCTCCCTAGGTGGCGCATAGGGAAAGTCCGACCAGATATGGTGGGTACCGGAAATATTCCGGGGCGGACCAAAACCAGTACAGCTGCCTTGCAGTTAGTAGAGGGACAAAGGCTAGGGGAAGATAACCCCGAACAAAACTCAGGGTGAAGGGAAGCAGCTTCACCATTACCACCCTGATGCTGAAAATGATTGACATCGGCAAGGCTCAGAGATGGACAGAGGACGATCTTGAATGTCTGCCTTTACTGCGAGGTCGTAGAGCTGACAACTCTACACCGCTAAAACACGTCAAGAAACAGTAACAGATGGTTTCTGGATTCTCCTGGAGTAAAATATTCAGGAAGTAAACTAGTCCCTCATTCGGATCTTCGGGCGGTGACTGCTTCAGAGGACTCCAAGAACAGGATTAAGAAAGACCTTAGAATAGGAACGTGAAACGTATGATCGTTATACAAGACGGACACTCTTAAGGTTTCGGTACGCGAAACCGAGAAGTACGAACTAGATATATTAGCGATTACAAGAAGTTCGGTGGGAGGGTCAAGATAGCATCCAAAAGGGCAAGTACACTTTCTACTACGAGGGAACACAGTCTCAAGATTTCGGAACAGGATTCCTAATTAAGAACAGTATCCTTCAGGCGGTTCAGAATATAGAGTTCGTAAGTGAAATACTATCGTACGTTACGATACGTCCTCGATTGGGCAACACGGTTTTATTAAATGTTTATGCTCCACCCCAGGTGGCTAATGATAACGACAAAAATATATTCTACGATGAGCTGGAAAGGTTGTTTGGCCGATTACCGAAGTATAATTCGAAAATTGTGTTGGGTGATTTCAATGCAAAGGTAAGAAGGGAAGAAAAATATAGACCTACCATAGGCAAATACAGCCTTCACGAAAAGACCAACACCAATGGAGAGAGGCTGATAACTTTCGCGATTTCGAAAAACCTTCTGGTAAAGGCTTTGAACACAAACACACAAATACACATGGGCATCTCATGACGGCAAAACTCTCAACCAGATCGATCACGTATTAGTAGATAGACGAAGACACACCAACATAATGGACGTTAGGTCGTACAGAGGAGCGGAAGGTGATACTGACCATCAATTAGTGATCACAAAAGTAGGAAACGAAACGCCACACGCGAGTTCAGAAACAAAAAGCGAGAATATATGACGCAGAAGGTTCAGGAGATAGAGGAAAACGGGAAGACAAATAACATTCTAGATCTATACAAAGGGGTAATTTCGTTATGAAAAGGTTACCATCCAAGGTTAGGGATGATTAGAAATGAACGTGGAGATCTTCAGGCGGATCCGACTAAAATTGTCGATGTGTGGAAAAGTTATTTCGAAAATATCTTAATGTGCACAACGGGGAACAAACAGAGGAATTTGAAATCCATACCGCTGAACCGTGGATTCCCGAACCTAGCGAGATCGAGCGGTAAAGAAATTTAAAAATTTCAAATCACCAGGAACAAACAATATTCCAGCCGAATTAATTAAAGCGGGAGGAACGACACTAATCAAGGAACTACATAAATTGATAAGTGCTATATGGAGAAAGGAGGAACTCCCAAAAGAATGGAAAACCTCAATT
>JAGDQP010009721.1:46616-58043 GCA_022664845.1 Lepisma saccharinum | reverse complement strand
TAGAATGTTATGTTATGTTTGTTCGCCGAAACACAGCCGGATCAAAAAATATCTAGCCAGGCCCCGGCACCCGCAAAAATTTAAGTTTCAAAACGGCCCAAAACGTTTAGAGATTGGGCATGAAATTTAATAATTTACTCGCTTCCAACAAAATTGTCTAATAAAATTCAATCCAACAACTTTACACTAGTTGTACTTTACTTGTGGAATAACAACGTAAGATATAGCCAAAAAGACAATGGTGTTTAAAAAGATCTACGTAAAACTCAATTTCCACATTCTGGAATTTACAACGTACCTGCACAACTTCTGCCGTTTCCTTCCCAACCTTTCTTGCACACACATCTGTAGGATTTTCTTGTCGGTTTGCACACTGCATATGGGTCACAATCGTTTTGTCCTGCTAGACATTGGTCTGTAAATCAAAAGAAAATATTTTAAGGTAATAGCATTACGATTAGAAAAAAATACGTAAAAATTTATTAATTTTTTTCGTAAATAGTACAAATTTTGTATCGATAATTTAAAAACGATGACAGTAATTTTTCAAAAAATTCATAATGGCTTATTTGATGTTATCTGAAAACTTTTTGAGACTTCTGAAACAACAAACCTAAACTTTTTAGAAACTATGCTAACTTATGTTCCGCTCGAAATTATAATACAAATTTTTACAAAATGTTTAATTTAGCGGTGGTCATTGTATTTTCTAGAAATTAAATTAAACAGAATATTGAATTCCTCTGTGAAGTAAATGTAATAAAAAAATTAATAGTGTATCTGGATTGGAATGGGTGAGTAAAAATACTCAAAGTGAATGCTATTGGACAAGAATATAATAATTTCGAAGAGTGAGCGGTCATAACTTTATTGACTTGGCAATCACAAGGTACTGGGAACGATTCCAGAGGCCGCCCATCCTGAAGAAGATTTAACCAAAGGCTTTCTTTAGTCACAGCAGGCATTGCTGGGTCAGAGTCAGAGTTTTATGGGAAAATAGTATAACTTCAGGCGTAATTATATATATTTCATTCCCAGAAACGCCTTGGACCCCCCCCCCCCCCCGAAGCCTTTTGACCCCTCCCAAAAACCAATTTCGGAATACGTTACTGGCTGGGATAGTACCTACAAACTCGGCCTGGCCCACTACCTCCAACATCGTCTCCGATACCCTAATTATACTGGCCTGAGACATAATGAAGACTACAAATTCATTAAAAAGGACATTTCTTTTAACAAGTCCAACCGTGTTTAAGTGGTATTTTCGCGTAAGACACAATCAAGAGTAAATTTCCACTTAACCATACAACATTTCGTTATGGAAATAAGTGGATCTATTTCCAGAGTTCGGAGAAGTATTTTTCCCTCGTTGAAAATTATAGTAAATGGAACTGGTTCATGCAGGTCAATAGATGAGACTCCTGCCTTGAGGTGGTTATGAAAAGTCTTTTTCTTCTTTTTTTTTTTTTAGAAAAAAGAACTCGTAATAATCGCGGTGGGATGAGAGGTTACTATTGAACACATAATTATTGGATCCGATCAAAGGATTTATGCTGGTCGTTACAAGTATTTTGATCATGATCACTTCTCAGATGCTTCGAGCGATTAGCGGGACAAAATGCTCATTTTATAAAAATCATATTTCCTTCTGACAAGCCATGATACACGATGCCCATTCTCGATAAAAGAAAAGGTAATTACGTTAATTGCGAATTTGCCGAGAAAAATGTTTATAAAAAAAATTATATATTTATTGTGTGTTACCAAACCAAATACATTTGCTATTTATAGGTAACAACGTAACAACTATCCCATAAATATTGAGCAACAGTGCAGATCGACTTTGCATTATTCTAGCCATATAAAGTAGGCAGATGCCCACTATTTTCAGCGAAGTGTTACTATTTTTGGAGATCTTCCTGACATCTATCTTTACCATACATATTGTACTTCACATCGTTATAACTGGTGGCTGAGGATTGCGATTATTGTTGACTATGAAGATCTACAACAATCCACCTTTTGTACCATTAATACGAGTATTCCAATCTTTGTTATAATAAAATTTTCGTTCTTCTGGGATGCGCAAAATTTTTCAGAAGAAACAATTGTTGCGCAGATCTGTGAGTCTTGAGTGTCCATAAATTTTGGGCGTGACTATATATTTATTATTTCTGGAGTATGAAACGATGTCAATATAATAACAAAAAGTCATAAATGTTGGACTGTGATCTGAAAGACATGAAACAACAAGTTGTGCAAGTTTACTAGTTTCAGCTTGACTCCTTTGAGACAGTAAAAATTTAGTGATAGGTCCACAATTGCGAAGATTGTTTCCAAAAGGTACTATCTCCATTTTCTTTTTTAAAAATCTGTATTTCATGTAATATAAAAGTGCCTGACTGTCACTTTGCTGTCGCTTTGAACGAGAAAGTACTCTATACAATTAAAATCTGGTTTAAAATAATATTTTCTTCAAAATCGAATCAGTTGCTTCTATATTATATGAAATACATTTTTCAAACAAAAAAGTAACATGGAAATAGCAACTTTTGGAAACGAGCTTCTCAATTTATTTTAACTTAGACGTCTTGTGAACCATCTAATGAGCCTTCGCAGATCATAATTTGAGAGACTGTTCTAGGGGTTCGAGGTATAGTTGAAGCAAAGAGAGGAAGAGGAAAAAAGGGAATCCAACTCTTTCACAATATTAAAAATAATAAATAGCATATTGCAATAAAATAGAAAGCGCAAGATTGGGCTTAGCTTGGCTTGAAGGACCTACAGTTTTTGGCAGAACAGACAACTTGATAATGGTGATGATCTAGGGCAGTGATTCTCAAACTCTGATCCGCAGACCAGTGGTGGTCCATGGCAAGGTTCTAATTGTTCCGTGAGATTTTCTGTGCAAACTCTGTATTTGTAACACGCTGTAATGAAACTCGAAACTCGAAGATAAGCGCGAAAGTGGTTCTCATGTAAAAGTCAAGAAAAGCTTTACTTGATTAATATTGATAGCAGCAAATTTTCACACTTTGGTCCCACAAGTACAAATTCCAATGACAGTAATGTGACGTTTCAAGTTTCCTTGTTTCGTTCATTCTAATAACAATTTGATATTTCAAGAAATTTCGATCGAAAGACTACAACAGTAGCCAAAAATCTGATGATTGGTTATTGATTGAAAGAAGACATTGAAATTCCTTTCTAATAACTTCAGTTCCATGTTTCTATGCTGACTTGACAAGTGGACAAATAAAGAACAACGTTTGAAAACACATTTTTATTTTGCAAATGAAATGTTCATATATAACTCATGAGGAATAATTTTGAATGCCTGAAAAGTATTTCATGTAACCCTTAACTGTGCTGGTGAAATAACTTAAACTTATAGGCTAGCGGGATCTGACGAACCCTATGCTAAAATTTTGAAAATGAAACAAGATTAACGAAGGAAAGTATGTTTGTTATAACGTCATTTTCAAACGTTTTCGTATATTTTTAGATGATTTACATTACATTCGATAACTAACCAATAATCATATCAACTTCATTAAAAGTAGAAAGGAACGTCGAAGCTGAATTTACACTAAATCAGGCATGTATAGAAGTTAGTTTTAGAAGGGATCCGCCAATTTCCAGGAGGAGGACCAGTGTGTGCTTGGGTATGAAGTATATATAATTAATATTTATAATTACACCTAAAATTATACTAATTCTGCAAAAACTGTGAATTTTGTATGTGGGTGGATTCATTACCTAAATGCGTCTCTGCTCTGGACAATTAGATCACAATACATACTTCACACAAAATACTTGACAGAAACTGTCTCCAGTTGTCTCAGAATTTCACACTCTTTTGAATTTTTCCTTGGCTATTTTCATTAATACAGTAGTTCAAATTCATTTTTATATATATTAGAAAAAGTACTACACACGGATGCTGGTGGCGTCTATTGGACACCAAGTGGCTCACGTGACGAACCACCGGAACTGTACGGAACTCCAACAACGACAATTCGAACAAGCATGGAGGTGTATGAGAACATACGTAGTCACAGTGTCATCTACTCAACACAATGGAAAATATAATGCCAAATGTAACCTTTGGGGTCTGTTGGATTTTAGCAGCACAGTTACGGTTTAAACACAAGATGTTTTTATTAGCACTATATCTGTATCTTCATTCCCAAGAACCGTGAAAGATCTCGATCACTGAACTCTCGCCTCTTTAGGGTATTGTGCAAGAAAATGGGAAATATGCACAAAAATGTACTTTTACACGTCAAAGTGCAATGGTTGTCAAGGGAAGGGGAGCTGAGTTTTGAAGCTGAGGGATACAATCCAAATTTTCTTTTATGATATTGATGAAGTAAGTGAATATCTTTTCTACGATTTCAAGTGTCTGGTGCAAGCGGTATATCCCAGCCATATTTTGTAGCACCATGATGTCCAAATTTGTCACTTGAGGGGCGCAATGTAACCATTTTCAAAGTGTAAGATAAAATAAAATCATCATCCAGAAATACGAACTTTGAAGTAAACGGCTTGCTCGTGGAACATGAGTCATTTCCAGTACTTGATTTTTTTGCTGTCTTCAATAGAACAAATCGATCATAAACTAGTGTAATTATTTTAGCTGGTGAAAACAAGGAATGGATCAGGTATCCTTTCAATGCTACATACGTGGTTTATTCCTTTGACCTTTCAGCTCGTATGTCTGTTCAGCTTATTGAATTGGCATCTCGAGCACTAAAAATCACTTTCAGTGATAAATTCCTTACGACTTTCTGGATACATGTGAAATCTGTGAACCTGAATTCGCCAACAGTATCGTCAAGTACCAGATACCATTTCCAACGACGTACAATTGAAGAACTAATTCTGAAAAGGACCCAAGTCCACATTTAACCGATTGTGATTATTTTGCTGATTCTGGTGCTTTACATAGCTGCTGATATCTGTGTCAAAAAGAGGATCCAAACTCCTGCTGCTTCCACATGAAAGTACCATCATTGCATTTGTCTGGCGTGACAGAAAAAAAACGGGAAAATCTTAGTCAGAGTAGTCGGCCGCTGGTATCGAACCCAGGACCTTCTGAATGCTACGGAAACGCTCTCCAAACTGAGCTATGACCGGGTTTTGAGGTTCATTATTACGTCAAGCGATGTTGTAAAAGCCATGACGTTTATTAAATTCAAAATGGAATTTAATCGAACGTTTCAGAGTTCCAGCTTTCTAAGATTACACATACACTACGTGTAATTTTAGAAGTGCGTAGAGATGATGTGTTTAATGATTTGTGTTGAGTACTGCCAGATGTCACTGCTGTCTGTTTGTTTTGAGTGGCTACCATTACAGTTGATACCAGTCTTGGTTGAAGTTTTGCATTTTTATTCCAAAACAGTCCTGATCTGTTCAAGAGGCAAAGTTGGAATTCAAATTGGCAAGTTGTGATTCGGAGAAGGGACCAACAAATTTTCAACAATTAATTTTACAACATGTATGTAGTACAATTTGCAAACTTCTCTTCAGCTATGTTGAGAACACAATGACATTTATTCAACATGCAAGTAATTTTGCTAACTACCACGGTACCACTGTTACAACGTTTATCGTATCCCCTGAAAAAAATAATTTCATGGACTTCGGCCCTTTTCCGAATCACGTCTTCAATTGCGAAATAGGATTTTCTGCTTTGGTTGGACTGTGAAAAAGAATGGTGAGTCTCACAGAAGACTGAAACTGTCTTCCGTTCAATCTGATGTAACGAAACTGTTCAAAAATTGCAAGCAACACCACCATTCTTCCCTTTGAAATGGAGAATTAAAAAATTCATTTGTTTCCTTTCTTCAAGTGTGGTAGTGAATTTTAATTTAAAGAAGTGTTTTGCTGTTGAGTCTTTTGCATTACATTTTGTATAGACTTTTCTGCCATCACGTATTTATTTATTTATTTATTTATTATTAAGTTTCAGATACAGCTTGAGTTGCCATTTTACACAGAAACAAAATAACAATGCAACAAACTAAATAACTTCACTACAAACTAAATAACTTTACTACAAACTAAATAACATGAAATTAAATTTTAAACAACACATACCATGACAGCAATTGATATAAAAAACATAACGATTATACTACACAAGAGGAATAACTCACATATTTGTATTTAGCGTTCGATGGAAAGTGTGTTCAGATCCGAAAATATCAATATTTGAATCAAGGTTATTGTACATAATTACTAGTCTATGGAATAAGGAGCGCTGCAGTATACTTAGCCTAGGCGTGGCACAATGAAGCAGGTTATTATTTCTGGTTATTCGCAAGGGAACACGGAAGTAAAATTTAGATATCAACTCTCCAGTTCTAAGATTACCGTTAAGTATCTTGTATAAATACATCAAATCTGCCAGCTTGCGACGAGAAGAGGGTACGTGGAGACCAAGAACGGATAATAACTCTGGTTTGCTTAAGCTACGTACTGATGGTATTCTTCTTTTCACTATAGCAAGAAAAAAGTTCAGAACAGAATCAATATGAGATAGATTAGAAATACTAGCCATGTTCCAAATTGGGGAGCAATATTCAATTTTAGGGGAGATGAAGGTTTTGTAGAACATACTCAATGAATGAAGGTCCTTAATTTCTGTAAATCTATAGAGAAGACCAAGTAAGCGCATAGAACTGTTAGTTACAGAAGTCACGTGATCAGCAAATAGAAGTTTTTCGTCAAATACCACTCCAAGGTCCTTTTGAGAAGAAACTTTAGCAATAGGATTATCATCAATGATATAGGCAGATGGAATTTGATTCCTCTTTAATGAAATAGTAAGAAAAGAAGACTTTGAGGGATTTATTTTCAAGTTCCACGCATCACACCAGTCCAAGAGGTCAGAGATGGAATTTTGGAGATCAGCAACATCCTGTAATGATCTGATTTCTCGAAATAATTTACAGTCGTCAGCAAAAAGAAGAATTTTGGTTTCAGATGATGAGAGATAAGATGGGAGATCGTCCATATATAGAAGGAAAAGGAGGGGGCCCAAAACACTACCTTGAGGTACACCAGAGAGAACGGAAACAAAATTAGAAGATGATCCAGAAAGAACAACACGTTGTTCGCGGCCAGTGAGATAGTCTCGCAATAATGAAAGGAAGTTACCATGGATATTGAATCGGTGAGTTAATTTATAAAGAAGAAGATTACAATCAATTCTATCGAAAGCCTTACTAAGATCTAGATAGATGACATCAAGTTGTGTGTTATTGGACAGGCATTGGGTAGCATCAGAGAGTAACAAGGACAGGTTTGTAAGAGTGGAACTACCAGGAAGAAAGCCATGTTGAGCAGAGTCTAGATAGGGTGAGACAAAATTATAAAGTCTATCTTTGATGATTCTTTCACACACCACAGATAAAATAGATAAAAGAGAAATGGGTCTGTATGAAGAGACATGGGTCTTATCTCCAGATTTCAGAATGGGTATAATATTAGCCTGTTTCCAAGAAGAAGGAAATACACCTTCGGCAAAACATCTATTTAGAATACGAGAATACGTATGCTATCTTCATTGATGTAACATGCCTAGTTCTAATGCATCTTGATAAAGCGGGTTGTTCTTTTCTATCTAATGTTGTGTCTGTGTTTTGCCATATTCTTTTGAGTTCTAAAATAAAATAAAAAATGGTACATTATATATATATAATCTATTCTACGCTGAAATAACTGATACCAAATTTTTATAATGATAATGCATTTAAATGAGTTTTTAATATAATTATTCAACATTTTGGCACATGGATGGAAAAGGTACCAACGTACGTGGTCTGTGGTAGGCTGACACTCTCATGGTCGTAGTGTAGGAAAGTTTGAGAACCACTCTTCTAGAGGCTATCTCACTACGTTAAACTACCAGCTTCGGTCTCTTGATTTCTTAATCTAATAAAGTTTCCCACTTTGATTTACCAAATGTCGTTACTAACAGTAACTTTATTATAGTGGGCCCATTTTAATCTCAAAAGAAAGGTGAATACAGATACAATGTTGATATAATTATATTGAGGCCTTGCATCCATACTTAATTTAATTAAAACAGGCTGACAAGGCTGTGACACTTAACGTTATTGTAAAAACACAGCAAGCGTTACAGTTTCAATGTTCTAACATCTTCATCAGCAAAAACAAGGAGAGAAAAGGAAAAGAAAGTGAAAAGAAAAGGTGGTTTGGGATGGAAAGTGGGGGGAAAATTATCGAAAAAATCAAGGGGCTATTGGGAAAGGTAGGAGTGAAAACGTGTGTAGGAAAAGATGGAAGAAGTTCTTGGACTTAGTAAGAAACAAGAAGAAAGGTGCTCAGAAGAAAGGTAAAGGAAAAAGAAGAGAGGAATGGTGCACAGTGTTTTCCGTGTATGAACTGTGAGGCAGTGTATATAGGAGAGACGAAAAAGAAATTATAGGAGGGACATAAACAACACAAGGATGACGTCGGATTAAAAAGAGATAGAAATGCTATTTGCAAACATGTAGAGGAAGAGGCGCATTGGTAAGGGCGGAGATACTAGACCAAGATGAAAGGATGCGGGTTAGGAAGTGTAAATAAGCGAAGAGAATTGGGGAAACGGGAGAAAAAGCGATGAACTGGAATAGTGGGTTGAATATAAATGAGGAATGGGAAGTAAAGAACAGAGACAATATTTCAGAAAATAAGGACTGTTCTGTAGCCCCACCTTTCCCCTTTCGCTTTTTATTATTTATTTCTTGCTTTTTAAAGTTTCCTTTTTATTATTTATTTATTTATACCTAGCTTATTTATTTAACTTTATTTATTTAACTTTATTTATTTACCTTTATTTATTTTATACTTATTATTTAATTATTTATTTATTACACATTTTATTATGGATCAAGATCAAGACAGTTATCGGAAAACTACCTCACCATCTCAGACTTTTATGAATTTCGGTATGTTAGTAGGGCCTGATAAGAATGGCCCAAAAATGTAATATTGTAGTCTTGTGTCATATATTTCTGGAGTTACAGCATCTCAAACTTGGAATTTTTCCAGAAATTTTGAGTCATATTGATTATTTAAAATGATTGTAACTTTTGATCTAATTAAGATAGAGATGTGATTCTTGCGTCATTGAGAAGGTCTTAGATAGATCTTTCATTTGATATGAAACACTTGCACCTCCCTAAAAAATTGAAAATATTTGTCCTTAAACATTGATCGTTTGACCTTGAATAGTAAAAATAACGTCATCTCCGACTTTTGTGAAACTTTTGGAAAATAATGGTCTTTTATTCGTACAGATATGTTCAAAGTTTCATAATAGGATACCCTTCGGAAAATGAGCATTTTTTTTAAAAAATATTTACAATTATTAAACATTTTGGCACAGGCCGGGATGTAGTATTTCTACCCAGTGTTTCAGTGTTTCTTTCGGGGGTGCAAAATCAAGTCGTGGGGAGGGGGTTCACAAAAATTTTAAATAATGCATATTGACTCCTAAGTGCTAAAATATAAAACAAACACTAACATTACTTAAGAACATGCCATACTTCCTTAGTTAACCTCAAAGTAACATGAACATTATTTATAAAATGTAGCTACTTTTATATGCGTATTTCAGTATACGTTTGAGTAATATATGTGCCAACAGTAATTCTTTCGAGGGTGCGGTTGAAACCTCCGGGAGGGGGGGATTTGTCTGGAAGAAACAGTGTTTCTACTTATCCCCCACTGTGCAGTTTGATTAAACAATATTGCGAATAGTGTCATTGTATAAAGTTTACCATCAAAGGATGGTAGCCACTTGGGTAGTCCATCTTGGGGTATAGAGAGGGAAAAATCCAACACAACACGACTGCCGGAATAAGCCATTTCTAGTATACAGGCATACTCCCTTTCGATAATCTTTGGAACTATTTCACTAAGAGCTATAATTTTGGTGTATAATTTTAGTGTTTTAACAATAAAAATTATCAACAATTGATAATGTCCACCTAAGTATTTTGTCTTGGGGTATGCGGAGGGGAGAATTGAATATGATGGTCGGAACATGCAATTTCTGGTATTAAACAACTATATATTTAAGATTATTGTACCTAAAGCAAAGTGTTTGTGTCAAATTGTAGTATTTTATGATCAAAATCATCAATAACTGATGGTTACCATCTGGGTAGTCCGCCTTAAGCTATAGAGAAGGAAGAATCCAAAATGGCCACCAAGTCATTTTCAGCATAGAAGCATCCACATTTTCGGAAATATTATACCTCGAGCTATGATTTTCATGTCTATTTGTATGCTTTTATTATCAAAATAACAAGCCGTGGTGGGAATCTGAGTCGTCCATCTTAAGCCATGGAGAAAAAATCAATATGACCATCGGAACATGTAATTTCTAGCATTCAAGCAACCATATTATGGGAAATATTTATTGTTCTTTGAACTAGGGACTTGTAGTCCCTTGTACTGGCGTCAAATTCAAGATTTTGTCATGCATGACACATTTTAATTGAATCAAATTGTAACGTTTAAGTAGGGACACATTTTTATTGACTTAAGTTTTTAATGTTATTCTAAATCTTGTTGTAAGGGATATGAAATGCTTTTATGTTTAATTAAAAATTCCTCGTGTTTCATAATTGCAAGGAATTTGGTGAAGGACTTTATCCATTTGTCAATCAAAATGAATTCCGACAAATCGCCAACTCATAAGTCACAAGAGAAAAAGAAGCGTCAATTCTTCCCGTTTCATTTGCGATAATGTTGCGAAGGAAGAGATTATCTTATTTCGTGGAGAGTAGACTAAATAATATATTGATTAAACTAAACTATATGTTATTCACTGATAACGCAGAAAACTACAATTGCATATTCCGGTGGCCATATTAGATTCTTCCTCCTCCACAGCTCAAGACGGGTGCAATAGTTCCAAAGATTATCGAAACGGAGGCTGTTTCTATACTAAAAATGGCTTATTCCGGCAGTCATGTTGGATTTTCCCTCTCTATACCCCAAGATGGACTACCCAAGTGGCTACCATCATTTGATGATAAACTTGCTAATGAAATATTACAATTAGACAACAACGCCATAACTCTAGGTGTAAAAATTCCAAAGATATGGTCAATTTTATACTAGAAATCTCATGTTCCAGCAGTCATATTAGATTCACCCTTCCCCATGGCCTCAGACGGACTACCCAAATTGCCACCATCACTTGCCTGCTAACCTATACAATGGTGGAAGGGGACTTTAAGTAGAAACACTACATCCCGGCCTGTGCCAAAATGCTTAACAACTGTAATTATTTTTTTTAAGGTTCATTTTCCCAAGAGTGTCCCATTATCAGGGTTACCAGACGTCCTCCTTTTGGAGGACAAGTCCTACTTTTTACGTCTTGTCCTCCCTCCTTTT
>JAGDQP010009721.1:26026-46606 GCA_022664845.1 Lepisma saccharinum | reverse complement strand
TTTTGGAGGACAAGTCCTACTTTTTACGTCTTGTCCTCCCTCCTTTTTCAAATATATAGAAATGTCCTTTTTAAGTCAAGAGCACGATATTTTACTGTTTACATATTTTTTTCACACATTTGAATGTTGTTTTACGTGTAACCTTTTGTTAATTTATTTCTCATAGTAATAGTCTATTCGTTTATTCGTTTTAATACATAATTTATCATAGCATCTGTGCAAGTTGACTTCACAAACATATTAAAACACACACGAACACACCCTTCCATTCACATACAGGAAATCAGAAATGAATGCTCCTTGATGATTCATATTTTTCTCATAAACGTTGTTACATGGAGCATGTTTCAAAAAGGAATGTGAAAAGACCTACTTTACTGTTTCACTTCTATATCAAATGTCCTCCTTTTTTATTAATTGTCCTCCGTTTTTAGTCAAGTTGTCCTCCTTTTGAAAAAACAGACCTGGTAACCCTGCTCATTAAGGAACTTTGCACATGCATGTACGAATAAAAGACCATTATTTTCCGAAAGTTTCACAAAAGTCGGAGATGACGTTATTTTTACTAGTCAAGGTCAAACAATCAAATTTTAATGTCACATATTTTCAATTTTGCAGGGAGGTGAAGATGTTTCATGTCAAATCAAAGGTCTGTCCAAGACCTTCACAATAACGCAAGAATCACATCTCTATCTTAATTAGGACAAAAGTTACAAGCATTTTAAATAATCAATGTGACTCAAAATTTCGAAAAAAAAAAAAAAAAAAATTATCGAAGTTCGAGATGCTGTAACTCCAGAAATATATATGACACAGGACTACAATATTACATATTACATAAAATTTAAGAGTTTATTTCCAGTGTCGTATTTCTAAGAAAGAAAAAAGAATACTCATTGCTAAAAGCACAGTTATTAAATAATTGCCTTAAGTGTTAAGATATGAATCTAATTTTTGGTAGAAAGCTGTATTTTATGTTTCAAATGGGTAGATCCAACAGTGAAAAAATACCATGAATCAAAGAAAATGGCAGACATGGAATTAGTGCAGTGATAACTTTTTTGTTCAGTTTTTAACATGTACCAATTTTCTACCATAGCAAAATGTTTATAAATTATTCTCAGTTTTTCAAAATTCAATTAACATAATATATCTACACAACATATGTTACGATAAAATATAAATTACGTACAAAAACCGCATTTTCTATATAAAAACAAAAGTTTATTCTGGTAACTTAAAGTACTTTTTTGACTTAATGTTTGGGCAAATCATAAGTCTCAAGTTAACAAATGCCAATCATCATCAATTTAGTTCTTACGCAAATAAAAATTCAAAATTTAGGAAACAAATTCAAAGTTTTTGCGAGAAATTACGTGCGGAACTCTAAAATATTATAACGTTTTGCATCACGTCTGAAAGATGGCGTCTCATGGCGTTCAATCTTACGTCAATAAGACTTGGAAGTTAGCACCACGGCTTACTTAAGGTATCATCCCGACATTATGCTTTTAAAATGAATAGAAAATCTTGAAAACTTTAGTCACAATGGTCGACAGCGAGTTCGAACCCGCGTGCTTCCTTTTGTCATGGTGTGCTACTTGACCCATGTTCTCATTTAAAATTTTTTCACTTCTTAGCACTAGACTGTAAAAAATACGTCTATATGGAATGCTTTACCACAATAGTACATTTATCTGGATATTAAAGGTAACATGTGTAGGGTTTTTTTTTCTGGAAATCAGTTTGCTAGCAAATAAACGGGATGTGAAATTTCGTTAGGTCACCCTGTATTTATGTATTTGCATATGGCAGGGATTAGTGCAATTAATTAACACGGCAACTTCATCACAACTTATTTAACATACTAATTATTTTCAGCGCAACTTTTCAGGTGAAATTATACAGGAAAAACATATGTAGCAGTGTTGCCTACCTTGCAGTCATTCAGAACAAAATTTCTAAAACTTTGAAGCAAACTTGAGCAAATTCGTATTTCGCTCAATTCCGAAACGTTTGTAGGAGTGTTTATTTCAAGAAATCGTCAATGCACTGTAGAAGTTCCATGCTGATTTGCGATTTCCGACAGAGACAGTTCTCTTGTGAGTGCATAAGGGCAAAACCTGTTTATCTGTAAGTATGTATGTTCGCCATTCAAATCCACACCTTTGGAGTTATTTGCACCACACTTTGCATGTCAACCTTAGGTACTTCGAAATCAGTACCCTGAGGGGATTCTTGCATCTGGGAAACGCAGCATCCATATCATAGCCGCAGATTTCAATAACTGACACCCAGAAAGGCCACTATTTTTACACAGCACTGTGGCATAGCTGATACCCAAATTTTGAGAAATCGGCACTGTTGAAGATAAGCCACGTAGCGGTCACATCAAAATTGCAACCGTCGAGGAAACTTCAACAACGACCTTGGCATTGTTTGCCAGGAGTTCACAGGGCAGGATACAATGTATCTCAGCAGAATGTGGTACGTATCAGTCAATCATCCATTGTGTTGATTCTTCATACGGATAAATCGAACTTTATGCATCAGAAACTATCAGGGGCTGCTTTGCACCTGAGGTTTAGACCAACATCCACGGGATCCTTCATTCGCACTGGACACTTTGTCCATGGTGAGGTTAACCGTTATATCAGAAACTGTAATGACAGGAACTCTCACTGGACGAAACTAAATAAAGTCGTATCCGATGTGAAGGTTAAGATGAAGTGGTGTGAAATATAGGGCACCTGTATAAAAGTTGACAAGGCAATTACACTTAACACATAAACACTAAAAACGAATATGTAACAGTTTCAGAGATACAAGGCACCTGAAGTTGTGCTGTATTTTGAAGTCCGAAGAAGACTGTCCCCCTGTAGGGGTGTCACCTGCCAAATCCTGGAAATAATCTCCCCTCATTTACTTGAACGTTTTGCGGTCAAAAATCGATAGAAACCGTTCAAAACCCTCCCAATTTTGACTTTACAACCCCCAAACTGAAAATCCTGGAGGAATCCCTGGTGGTGTCATATCTCTGAAACTATTACACATTAGTTTTTAGTGTTTTTGTGTTAAGTGTAATTGCCTTGTTATCCTTTTATATTATATTACGGAATGGATACAAGGGTTGGTTTTGATTACACTCACAGGACACCGTTCGGACACACATTCATCAAGAATACCCTGGAAATGCTTCAGGAAAGTGCTCCCTTCCCTTATAACTGCAAATGGTACATTTCCGTGTTATTTCGAACAGGATGAAGCTCCAGCACACTTTACAACAAATACACGTCAATGGCTCAATGTTCAATTCTCTTTTCACCCGATCTCACAGCATTATACATTTTAATGTGGCATCACGCGACCCCCAGATATTCCAGTATGAGTGTGTAACGACTTGACGAAGCACCTTCTGTTCTGTGTTCAGTATCAGGTACAACAAATTAACCACATCTAATAGCTATGCATCAAAGTCTCCTTTGCAAGAAGTTCTTTAAATTCTCTATTAATAATTTTGAACCAAAGTACAAATTTCAAATCTTATTACAGTAATGCATTTTCTTTTTAATTCTTGTCTTATTTTATATGCAGCATGACCACGTTTCCTACACGAAAACTTTAACCTTAATCGAAGAGGGAAGATTTCAAGATAATGACCATGTTTCGGAAATATCCTAAAAGATGCTCTCCATCGGATGAGATACTCAGATATTTCCCTTTACTTTCCGTTTTCGAAATAAAAGGGTGTCTGAGACTTCTAACTCACCCTGTATTATGTACCGGTTAAATTCCATGCGTCAGTCAAATCATAAATAATTTATTTTCAAAGATCTGATACAAACAGACCATTAATAAATATAGTGAATATAAATTATTTTAGTGACATCTACGAATTACGCAGTCATCGTAACGAACTGTTAAGCGAATTTCAAAATGGTTTCTAAAATAAAGGCGAAGGATGCTTCCTTCAACAGAACTTGGTCTTATCCAGAAATGTCAGCCAATATTTACACCACCGAAAGGCAAAGTCGTGAAAGGCAGTACAGTTTGAACAGTAAATAATCAATTGAAATAATCGACCACAGTTCTTTGCAATCCTTATTTAAAAACAAGAGATACTATACCAAAATTAACAACTAAATTAATTTGCTTACCAGTTCTTCTGGTCACAATATCATTTTGAGTTCTGGCCCGCACTGAATCTGTTATTATCACTAGGAAAAGTTGTAGAACAACAATGATCATCACGCAACAACACTTAGATTGAAGAAGACTACAATGGTATTTGTAATCACCACGTGCATAGTGATTGCTAATACACGCATCACTTGACTTAACAAGCACCATGGCACTTTGCGCCTTGTCATCCCCCTTGCCTATGCAATGATGCACTTCTCTTATACACATACACACCTGTCTTCATCGGAAACTTCCACAAAAGTGGGCGGTTTTATATCACGACTATACCCACAGAGTTCATTTATTGCAGCGCTTGCTTGCTATACAAACTCCTCTCCATGTATTGCTGCCTCGCAGGCAAAGGACAAGACTGGATTCGTGTACACGTGAGTGTGTGTGTGTGTATGTGTAAGGATGTGAGTGTTGGCTGCTTTGCTACCTTCTCCAACAAACCCCTGTTTACTCTTCCAGCCCCCCCCCCTCCCTTCAAGTTTCTATACTGGACCTGAGTGCATCGCCGAAGAGCAACATAATCCTTCAGGATCTTAATGAAATTCTAATGTTGGTAATACAATTGAATTACTTAACTTCCTCTTCAATTACTTGAATATATAGAAACAACAACACTTTACAATGCACCATTTTAATATTATAATCACCTGCCAGGGAACGTATATACAGAGAGACTTCTTTCAATTTGTTTGATCTCCTACTTCCTCAGTCTCACAAGCTTGTGCAGACACATTATATTGACTCTTCCATTTTTAAATCAGGTAATTCATTGTTAATCTCACCACGGAGCACATAGCCGAAATTCCGGTTTTCAAAAACTAATTTCATCTCACTTCCTTGGTCCAGCTCTTCACGTTGAGCACAAGAGATTAAAAGGATGGGTGAATTACTAAAGGGGCGAGAAAAAGGCAGAGAAGTGGCTGTTCGATCATCGAAGGATATTAGCTTGATCATAATATTCTGCTGAGCATGTGTTTCAAACGTTGTTAATTCGGTTGACCCTCTTTGAGAAACAATAATTAATGAACTGTCAGTAGAATAAATCTAGCCATATTTTAAGTTATATTTCTGAAACGTAGCTAATGGCACTAAGAAAGAAAGTTAGTGGAGTAGAAATCACAAGCGAAGGGATTTGTACTTGCAATTATATCTAGGTGCTACCACGAAGCTATTCTCTTGGATCAACCTTTTCTTCGTCGATCTAACGAAGGGGCTTAAGTAAAAAATTTTGAAATAATCCCAACCTTATCTTGAATACTTTTATTCACAAGAAAGAAAGAAAACACGTATCTCAACATCCTTCCATTCTAGCACGCAGCAAAATTCTATCTAGGGCACGTCCTATGTTTTCACTGAAGCAAAACGCACCTGCTCAAGAAAAGTGACCCTACAAAATAACGATTTATGAGATCCATCATCTTCTTAGATTGATCACAATACGGGCCTTCTAAACTTGCGCTCAAGTTCGTTACCACATTATTCCATGACAAATTCTAAGTCAGAAATATTGTTTACAAAATTTTCCCCCGAAGCATAGATTTCGAGAAATTAAGGAACCGTGTATGACTGACAGCACTGTAATGACTACAATTCCCCCCCCCCCCACTTTTTTTGTCAGGTATAAAAGTTACAGCTATTGTGAAAGTAGATGGATCTATGACAGAGATCTCCAACCTTTTTGTCAGCGGGCCAAATGGGCTAAGCAAGAAGAGGGCCAGGGCCGCATCATAAAGAATCAACTCAAAACTAATTTTGTTATAGTAATAATTTGGTATGTTGTATGAGTAACAAGAAATTTAATGCAAAAAAGTGAATATGTCTCTGTAAATATTCAAGGACAAAATTAATTCTTCTTCTGTTTTAAATTGTTTTCTTTTAGATCGAACGTAATTGTAATTTTGGATTTGTTTCGGAGCTTGTCAAAAACGCTAAGCGGGCAGGAGACCAACACTGAAATGGGTTACTGGTTCAATCGCGTCATTATGGTCACGTTTTGGGCCGGGTCACCGGGTCTAGGCTTCAGATCCGTCCTGACCCGATGACCTGATTTAGACCCAGTAACCCACAGGACAAAGGAGAGTTTTTAATTATCTTCTTGCATTCAAACAGTGTTTCTTTCAGGAATGAACAGAATCTGAGATGTTATCCCAGGGCACAAAAAATATGACGCCGAAATTCGCAGTAAATCATATTTTTCAGACCGGATCAATCGTGTCCCTCGGGTCAATTTTCAGACCGGGTCACCCCAGGTCCCCAAATGACCCGGTTTCAGCTCTGTTGGAATCCCCTGACATATGGGATATTCGCCAGCAAACTTTTAGAACTGAAATCTATCCGCGAGGGGAGAAGTGAACTATGTTTCTGTCTGTCGATTTATAGTTTCTTACCATAAAGTTAAAACGAAACGTTAGACTCTAACTCTTAATAGTCTCCTTCTCGGTAGAAGGGTCAAATTCAGATCTGAAAGTGAATCATCTTTAGCCGTCGATGGTCAAACAATATAGCCGTTAGAGCGTTGCCTACTTGCCAGTTTTTCACCCTTAAAATCTCAATATGCATCGGAGGAAAATTTTGCAAACAGTATTCTCGCGTTAGGATTTGCAAGGAATAACGTTGTAACGTCCTTGGGCGCGAATTTTACAGCACTCTAGGTTTATTTTAAAGAAGCTACAATGCTTTTGCAAGGAACATCTACTCATTTGCTAGATCTGTATTGTTATAAATGATCACATTCATAATTGTATCCAAACAGAGGGGCGGAACGATGAAAATAGGGTCCCACTGCCCTTGGAATTAGACAACTCCAGTTCCAGTGTTTTTTGATATCGAAACTTCTGGGAATGTTTTTGATCTGTTCGTAGGGTCTGAAGACTATGATATACTGAGAGCAGTAAAAATATTCTCGGGTTAAATTTCAATAAAAGTCTGCCATCTATTTACCAATACATAGTGTGTCTGATCTAACTATATGTTTTGTAAAGTTACCCAGCAAAATTCCAAAATAGAACATACTCTTCATAACAAAATGTACGAGTCCCTCGTATGACATATACAGGCCCGTACAAACGAGTCTGGCTGCGACTCCGAAAATTAGTAGCCTCCAAATAGTGAAGTCTGAAATTGTGAAGAGTTTAAAATATACAAAGAAAACTTATTACTCTTAATTTTTCATGACTGGAAAAGGTTTGTAACCTTTTGGGACCCCAACTAAAACCTTTTGTGATTTTCATTAAGTACAGCCCTGTCCGTGCTATGTGATACATTTTAATCTTCAAAATCTAGTACTTTATTTTGCAATTTTATTTTGTAATTTGAGAAAACATACAAGAAAATATAAATACTCTGCGGCTTGGCAAGCCTCGGCTTACCGATTACCAATTATCGCCTGCCAAGATGCAACTCAATGTACATGAGTTTTGAAAATCTTTGTAAACACATATTTTGGATTAATGAAATTATTAGAGGTAAACATTAACTGCAGAAAACAAATCCTGGCTTTCCAGTATCTTTCATTCAATAGCGTTTTTCGTCTATATTTTCATTTCCAGGTTTTTAAAGTTGGATTTAATGAAAAGCAGACCTTTGGTAGCAATTTTTTTAAATTTCTATTTCAGAATTATATTTTGCTTATATTATATTTCACAATTATATCTCGCAATATATCCCCACTCGCGAAGGTTTCGAACAAATTTGCATATACCATGCATCTCTTTTGGGGCGTATGTTTCAAGTTCTTCCACTATTATGAGAAAATTTTTCGCAACCATAATAAATGCAGTTTTGGATGTAATACTATAATGTCGTAAAAATTAAATTAATATTTTCCATATTAGTATATTCATATTGGATTATTAGCTTCATTTTATATTCCCATGAAACGCGGCATTTTAAAGTAATTTCTTCGATTTTTTTTTCAGAAGGATGTTCAAATTTTTGTTTTATGTCATCATGCTAAGTTATATCAATCCTCTAGATTTAGTTACTTTTGTTTCGGTACAATCCTGCCAATGTTTTCGTCTCAAAAGTAGATCTTTTTTATACTTTGAATGTCAATTTTCAAACTTCTTTTTTTTCCCTAGGGATTGTTGACGAAATTAGTTTTCCAAATTTTTACATATACTGTGTAGATAAAGGAGTAAATAATTTGATACAAAATGGTCAAAAACTATTTATGTAAGAAAATTATGAAAATAACAAATCCAATAAATTCCGCTTCTTAAAAGTATATTCAAGGTTCCAGATAGAGAAAAAGAATTTATAAATTTGTTTAAGGTCTTTACATATCCTTGAGAATAGAAACAGCATGTCTTATCGAACGTTACTAGTCTACTGAATAAGATGACTTTGTAACAATATAACTTATTTTACAATGGACTTAACTGGTTTATGAACATTGTAAAACTGTTTGTTAGCGATACATCCCAATTGAGAACGGGATTCTTAAATAAAGGAAGTAAGCATGATATAACTTCAAAGGTAAAACTTTGTATACTACTTGTGATAAAATCTAATTCCTTCTTTAGCCTCTATTCATCAGGAAGACTTGTTGCGGAAGACTTTGTCTTGATCCTAAAATTTCTATCAACAAGAATATGATCTACAGAATATGACAAATTATTATATCGTTAAAAAAAACATGTTTCTAAATCATCACATCTTCGATGGATGCGTTATTTTAAAATCGATTATTTGCATATTAAAACTTCGATATCATCTTTCAGTTAAAGTGAAGAACTAGTTTTCGAAATAATTTATGAAGCTTTGAACTTTATAAAACGTAAAACAATATGCGATTTAACTAAATAAGTTGGTCCCTGCAATGACTTGCATATATCCTGGCCCTTGGGCTAATACGAAGAAACAAAAATTATATAAATACGTGCGTACAAGTGTCCGCTGGTAGACTAAGCTAGTGGAAACACGAGAAATATTACAAATTATCTCATAAAACACGATGACAAATAAACTTGTAATTACACGCGCTGAGGATTAACATTATACACGAAAGACATATGATAAATAATTATACCATATAGGTTAACTTGAAATATAAACAAAAGACTATTATACTTGTAACACTAGTACATAATCTTAGTCGTGAAATATTTACATCCCTTCAACTTTTACAGTTAGCTAGCGAGTTTCCTTAATCCTTCGATAGAGTAAAATTTTGCTATTATTTCTTTTAAATATTGCTGTATGAATTTCTGTATAACGTAATTAAGTTTATATAAAACATACTTCGGAGTACATAGTAATTCCACTTTGCACACCTATTATTGGAGTAACATTTCATGATGGGTAAGTTACATTGATTTAAACTTTTTCATCTTGTAATAGTCAACCAAAAGATTATTCATAAATTAGAAAGATTAACCCATATTTTTCTCTCAGCTTAGACGAAAGAAAATAAAATACATGAATATAAGTTCAAACGCCTACAACAAAGCGAAATAGTGTATGAAGGTGAAACCTAAAATATGTAACACTAATCTAGTTCCTTCAGACGTTACTGCCCATAGCTACACTTTGGCATTTTTAACTGATTCTTAATTTACATTATTGCAAGGTTAACACTTTTCGTTGAAATCTTGACGCATTAAATGTTGTTACCCGAGTAGAATTCACGCTTCTGGCATTATTTAACACTTCAAGTTAGCGTAACTTAACAAGACTGCCCCGCCCTAACTCAAAGGCATTAAAACCAACTTCGCACATGCAACTCGAAGCATCAAGCTTGTTAGACATGTCGCAAGGTTCGTCACAAAAGCATGAGTGGAATGTGAAGAGCCATTTTCAAACCGTTGGTGCTTTCTTCACCTCTTCTTTTGCATTCAAAGCCCCTCATGTAAGCTGCCCTATAATATGCCATGTCATGTTTTAATCATCATATCGCATGATTGACAGCAACTAGAAATATTTGTTTAAACTAATCCGTTCTGTTCACCTTTTCTCACATATATAAGTAATTATTTTCTTCTTCATCCCTACGAGTCATAGTCACTGGGAAAAGAAGATACTATCAGAATTTATTTCACAGAAGGCAGCAACAGTATCACACATTTCAAGCATTATCTTACAAAGAATTTGAGCATCAGTTCTTCCAGAATTGTGATCTAGAAGAAAAAAAATATTAATATTGTGACATTTTTCTACTAAGCGGTCGTAGCTCAATCAGCATAGAGCGTTGACTTTCCATTCGAAAGGTTCTGCGATCAATCTCATCGGCCGGCCATCCTGACGGAGGTTTTTCCTCGTTTTACCTCAGTCACATCAGGCCAATGTCAGGATGGTATCTTCAAACTAGGCCCTGATTGACTGCCTTCCCATGTTGTTCTCTCCTATCTTATCTGCGTACTTAGCCAAAGATGTCTAAAGGCTATAAATACAATTGAACTCAAAGCTAGAAGAAAAGGTGGTATTTTGAGCTTCTGTGGGTAACTCGATTCTCTGTAGTCTCTCAAACACTATTTACCTTTCCGTAGCACCAACAGCTGGTGCTAATACGTTAGTTACTAATTTTCACGTGTTGGCGGGCTGGCATCAGTCAGTGATTATAACAGTCAGTTACATCAACTTTTGTGTTTTAGTCGATGTGAAAACTTTGTAAGGTAAGATTTTGCGTATTGCTACATAATATATTTACATTCTTTTCTTTAGTTCACAATGGTTCATGGCAACCTCAAATCTTGCAACGTTAATTTAACTAGACGTCATACAATGATGAAATTTCGCACAGCGACGTAAGTAGTTGACAATACAATATTCCATTGCTACTATATCTTTTTAAAATGGACTTCTTTATCCCAAAATCAGTGCTGGATCTAGAAATTTTCCTATGGGGAGCAATGTAAAATTTCGCTACCCTTATTACCGTAATTTTGCCTCCCTTTTCATCGTCTTGTAGCCAAAGAACACGACCGGCCGACGACGCGACGACCGCAACATTGTCTCGCATCACGTAGTCTGTTATCATCTTTGGAGCCTGTCGTGGTAAAACAGGTAGAAAAAAAGGATACTTACATGGTACATTCTTGAGACAGATGTACAATAACAACACAAACACAATAGAAAAGCAGTACGTTTCGCAAACGTGTTTTTAACTGGTAGGAAAGAAAATGGACAGAGTGGACAGGTGCGGGACTGGTGTTAAGGAAACGCCATATTGTAAACAGATGCAGGGGGACAGTGTGGCAAGGTTATGGAGGCGTTATATTAACGGAGGCGCAAGGTTATGTTAATTAAAAATTCAGTTTGAGTAGCCGGTATGGGATTGGCTGCCAGGAGCGAATCAGCCACCAGATAGCTGGCTCGTTAGAAGTTGTCTTGGTTATGTAATTCCGTCTGTCTGATCAAGCCAAGTAGTTAGTTAGTTGATAAAACTGTTCGACGATTTTAGTTTCTTAATTAAAATGTATTGACTTGTTCAGCTTTTATCTTTTTAACTGAAGTATATAAAAACAAACCTTTGACATGCAAAATATCATACTTGTTGTGTTATGAAATCGGATATCCTCAGTATACCGATAGTTTCCAATGAATACTGTGCTCTTATCATCAGAATAAACAAGTCTCGCAGATCTCATGGTTATCGTGCTGGCCTCTTGTGCCTGGGGTCGCGATTTCAAACCCTGGTGAATCGATTTTTTTAAATGAAAAATGAGTTAAAACTCTGGTAAACACAATTTTATATATTTTTTAATTTTATTTCAAAATATTTTTCAAATAATATTTTTTTCAAATACCTCTTCTGTTTCTACTTCTGAGTTTCTTCTACCATGATATATTAAAATTGGATTTAATCTATATGTCCTGTAATTAACTTTAGGCATTTAAGGTTCAGGCCGGGATAAGAAAGGAAAAAGGATTCGGGAAGGTGTCGGCCAGGGGCTATGTAGAAGGTACAATTCCGATATTTGCCTAGTGTGGCTGAGGAAAAACCCTGGTAAAACCTCAGTCAGGATTCTCTGCCGCTGGAATCGAACCCATGACCTACCGGATGCTACGCCAATGCTATACCACTGAGAATTGACAATTAAGAATGAGCGGGAATATAAATAATAATATTTATAAGCGTACGTTTTGAACTGGCACGGCGGAATTACTGCATAATATGTTATTGTTTCTTTAATTTTTCCTACATTTTTTGCTATTTCGGATATTAGCGAGCACTATTTTGTCTAAAACCGTTGAATAAATAAATTTCAGCGTGCACCTTGGTTTAAACAATTTACAGGACAAAGTTGGTTCTTTCCAAAGATCAACTCTGAAGTTAGTCATTCATGGCTTATATCTTTAGTTGGCAAGACGGCGTAGGGGAAACGTGTTGGAGTTTTCAGTACTAAAGCAAGCCAAGATAGGTTCAAACCCTGTTCAAGCCAAGGTTTTTTTGCAAAGCGCTCATGAAGAATCTAATCATAACTTCTCATACAAAACGAAGAATCTTTCAGAATGTCGAATCAAGCACCTGAGTCACTATAGAGAAGTAGACGATTTACAAATGCTGGTTTGGAATGTATGGGAGTTATAAAAACAATTAAGAACACGTCATTGATCTGAAGTATCCACTTTTCATGTTATTATTCTTAGAAAGAAACACTGAACCATTTATTAAGCTTCATTTAGGCAGCAAGCCTGTAGAGTAGTAGCTAACGACTCAGACTTTCAACAGGGAGACCTGGGTTCGATTCCCGACTAGCTAGTGTCTTTTTTCGCATAATGGCTGGAAACAGATGATCTCCAGTTCGAGAACTTACGAGGCATCAATGGCGACAATAAGAGTAAAAAGTGTGTGTGTTCTTTAGCATAATGATAATGTAGTTCTCATATTTTTCATTGGTCTTTCTCTTTCCCTGTTTGTCCTGATGATTCCTTTCATGTCTTTGCTTCTTTCTCTTCTTCTCTCTCTCTTCATCTTTATTTTTCTGTTACTTATTGCTACTCTCTCACGCACACTCACTCTTTATGCGCGTGTGAGTGTTCCAGAGCTAAAACGTTAGAGAGAGAGAGAGAGAGAGAGAGTATAAAAGAAGAGCATTTTCCAAGGATTTACTTTTCTATTGAGGTTCACAAATAGTTATCCTTACCCTCTCCGTCTCTTTCTCTTTCTTTCCCTCCCTCTCTCTCTCTCTCTGTATGTGTGTGTTTGTGTACGAACAAGTTTTCTTGCATAACATAATGATGAATCCTGCATGATGTCCATATTATTATTTTCCTTTCCTTTGCTTTAATTCCTATCTCTCAAAACTTAAAGTTAATGTAATTTCTGCCTAACTCTTTCTTGGTTCTCTAAATGATACTCAAGAGAAAGAGAATACTCTTTCTCCCTCCAAATGGAGGAATATCCTGGCATCCCATATTTTAGTGCACATTCGTACTGTAATGTTTGTTGTCTAAGTATTAGTCGTACAGTGAAACAATTCTCATGAGGAAATCGCTTCTATTTCTTATACATCCAACCTCATTTACTTTTGTAAGTAGCTGTACAAATCTCTTAGCAGAACATCCGGCAATCGCTACAAGAATATTGGAGACTGAAAACTTGCGCGCATTCGTTGCTCCAAAATTGCTCACAGTGGTTCGATAACATTTGAGTATGGGGATTGAGCTTACCAGGGAAGGTGTTGGACCTCGTCTTCGTGCTCCTCAAACTACGTTTGCACTGGATTGTGTCTGTGAATGGGCACATTGTCGTCCTGAAATATAGTATTCTTGTTTGGAAACAAACACTAGACATTTGAAAGTACATGATCACCTAAAATGACCATGTATTTGCACGCGGTAACACGATCAGTCAGGGTGATGATACGGTCCACTGAAAACCACAAAATTTCCGCCCAAACTTTCACAGAACCACCGTTATGCTTTAGAACAATTTATGTGGAGCTTGGCGTTGGTATCCAAGATCAACGGTTAAGCAGTTGCCATTCGACCTTAAATATTGGCTTTGTGCAATTCTCGGGGAATAGCTTTTATAGAAACAGGATCGATACACTGGGAATAAATTTCTACTATCACTTTTGCCGCTGTGGTTTGGGGTTGCTTTGCCACAATCCGCCTTAGCATTCGGCAACCCCTGTCACTCATCTTCTGCCTTCTCCCACTATTCTTAGCTGATGTGATATTTTCTATATGAAGTCATGACTTTCGAGACTGTTCTCCGTCCTTAGTTGCTACGCTCTTTGATTAGGACCTTAGTACCAATTCACCTCACTTCCGAAACTGTTGTTGATGACATACTAAGTAGCGAGTAGATTCCCTTATGGCAACTCCTGCCTCGTCATTTCATTTCATGCATCGCCATTGTTGCAGCGCTCTCTCCATTGATATACTATCTACCGGGAGCTAGTCTCTGATATGACAAACAAACAGGAAATACGACTCCCATTTTTTTTTACAGCTGTTCGTATTTTCTTGTTCCATACCTGTATATACTTTCGAAAATATTGCTATACTGACCGCCCCGCTGGTCTAGTGGTTACCGTCGCTGATTGCTGATAGTACGATCCCAGGTTCGATTCCCGGCTCTGCCAAGGAACTTTTTCCAAAGCAACAGGGTCTGGAACAGTGCCCACCCAGAATCGTAATGCAATTGTGAATAAAAGACAGAGGCGATCACAGTTGAGAGCGATCAACACGTCTGGTCAGCGTAGGAGCAGTAGACCAACTCCTCCCTCCGGAAAAGGCCTCATCCAGTATTGGAGATTGGACATCTCCGTGAGATATACTACGCATTTGGTCTTCTGAATCTGCCCCCTCCTGGAAAAACTCCTGGACCATGTTGAGAGCGCACCCATACTTTTCTTTTTAGTCATGAATAAACAGATATTTTTTTTTTTTTTTTACATTTTAGTACGAATTGTTTAAGAAAAGTTTTTTAAAATATATATAAGCGTTGCAATTAGAGATATGTTTAGATAAATGTGTAACGAATATTTTCGTTTGCCCGTTTAAGAATAGGCGCTAACGTGCTTAGGTTACGAGTACTGATATTGATATTTACCGTTGATATTTAATATAGCTAGGATTGAAATATTACCCCCCAAGCTTGCTGGTAATGTAAGCCACTTTCTTAAAGGGGTCTATCGCAAACAGAGGGTAAAAACCAGACAGAAATCTCTAAAAAAAAAAAAAACCTAAACTGTCGTGTAAGCGAAAACTTTCACTTTCTGTGATGAAATCCGGTGATGACGTAACCGACCCAGTTTGATGCTGGATAATCTGGTTTAGAACCTTCTTTCGAGGTTGAAAACCCACACGAAGGCGACGCAGTGTGTGACGGCCTATTTCTGAAGATACAATGAGTGAACTATGGGTGAAATGTTTGATGTGTGTCATGTGGGCACATAATGAATGTGCTGGTAGTGAAATAGACATATGCATATAGGTATGTGATTTTCGTAAATATATCCTCTTCAAATCTGACTAATCGAAGCTCTACTACTCATTGCAAGTTTTTTGTGCAAATAAGTTGGCAGGTAACTTCAACTATTTTCTTATGTTACCCATTTGTAAACATGGGGGTTTATATTGCCAGCATATGTAAAGTTGACATTTCAATACATTTGTTCAAATCTGTTTTTCTTGTTTATTTTTTAAGCCAATTTCTGAAAATTATTACGAAATAAATAATGCAAGAGTTAAGATTCATTTTGAACTGAACTTCAGACCTTAAAATGCCCTATGTGTACCGAATTTTACTAGGTGGTTTATATTATCAACAATCAACCTTTATTTTTTTTTACAAACTGTTAACTTTTGGAAAAATAATTTTTATTATAATGAACATTCTATTTATTGTTAAAAATATAGTGCAATATAGTAAAAAAAATAATCAGTGTATGTTTTTTTCCAAAGTTTTACGTTACAAATGCTATTTTGTGTGAGTTACACTAGAAAAAGGAAATGGGGGCTTATCATACCACCCTTCCCTCTATCTGTCAAATGATGTTGAAAAATTAAGGAACGATACGTTGAATATTGGCACTGAACGAGTCAGTGAATTATATTAGTATAATCCAGTTTCGTAATTATGATCCCAAATGATATGCGGGAAGGTCGATATTTTTAATCGTTCCTTTCGCTGGAACGGTAATCGATATACTGTTCGACATCAGAATAAAATGCGTTTTTTATTCAACGATATTTCCAGTGCCGTAAAAAATATGCAATTGGAGGATTCTAAAAAGAATAAATATTTACACATTTCAAAGGAAATTATGTTTGGAACAATTCGCAAGTCTGATTCAGAGTACAGTAATTCATATTGTGATAGACTGTCTTAAAAGATTGCTTCAATTCAAACACTAATATTTTAATAACCACCATGCCTGTCAAGGAGACCGTCAATAGGATCATATCGAAGCCCACCCTGAAATTTTGCTAGATGAATCTACATCCTATAGAGATATAATGTACAAAAAATTAGCTGCCAATATTAATTACAAGGTATCGAGACAGGGGCTGGAATATTGGTCGAAGTGTACAATTTTTTTTTTTTGTGATTCAAAAAGCAGATGTCACTTCTGTTTCACTTTCATCCTACACTCAAAAAAATTATTGGTGTATATTGCCACCCCAAAAGGTGTAATAGAACACCTCCACCTCTACACCAATTCCAGTGCTAGGTAACACCAATTCTAGTGTTGGTTAACACCATCCGGGATGTCCACCACCGTTTCTGGTGTTGACAAACACCTCTACCGGTGTTCAGAAACACCGTTAGGAGTGTTAATAAACACTATTGAAGGTGTTCCCTAACACTTCTAACGGTGCACTTTAACACTCTTAACGGTGTTTCTGAACACCGGTAGAGGTGTTTGTCAACACCAGAAACGGTGTTGGGCACCCCTTATGATGTTAACCAACACTAGAATTGGTGTTACCTAGCACTGGAATTGGTGTAGAGGTAGAGGTGTTCTATTACACCTTTTGGGGTGGCAATATACGCCAATATTTTTTTTGAGTGTAGAATGAAACAATTCTGAATTTTAGTGTCACCTCCCACACTGCAGCATTCTTCTTTGCAAGCGATGTATTTAGACAGTCTTGACCCCCCCAAATTAATGTATATATATATATTAAATATGCAAGATTATATTGATTTTACAACGCCGGGTTCAGATTCCCTAAATACGGCTCTGGCGAGGCGTACGGAGTTGTGGGAGGTGACACTAAAAACCGGAAGTGTTTTATTCCAGAACGAAAGTGAAGGAGAAGTAACTTCTGTTGATTGAATCATAAAAATACACTTTTTGTACAATTCGACCAATATTCCATCCCGTATCTCGATACCTTATAGTTAATATGGGCAGCTATTTTTTTGTTTATTCCCTCTCTATAGGATGTAGATTATTCACAACTCGTTCGGAGTAGAAAGTATCACCCTCAGAATCGAAATTAGAGCCACCTGTTATCGTTGCCGTGAACTAGAGTGGATTGCGTATAAATAAAAATAAGCGAAATTTCTCGGTCCTGCGGTTCTCGCCCAACCTGGCAGCCGCCCCTACGACTTCCGCTTTCCTCCACACAAAACTCCACATTGCCGCCCCTCCTCCGCTCCGCAGATTTTACTCACCATAGCTCGTAAAATGTTAAACCAGAAAAAAACTTGCGGGTTTATGTCATAGGGTTGGGGAGTGGGGTGGGGTGGGGTTAGGTTAGGTTGGTGGTTAGTGAATTTAAAAAAAAATTCAAAATGTGCATATGTATAAAAAAGAAAAAGTTATTTTCCTGAAAAAAAAAAAAAAGAAGTAAAACATCACCCGCTCGGATCTTAATCTGGGCTACCGGATTAGCTATCCGATGCGGTAGCCACAACGCTAAACCGGCAACTTGCCACCGGTGGCTTGTCGGTGTTCTTTATGGAGTACTGCTTCACGTCACGCCCATGAGTGATAACACGTGACACGATAATTCCTACTTGAAGTTACTCCTAATTCCTCAACTTTCTGTGTAGGTTTAAATATGATCTGATTGACAGTCTCCTTGTGAGTAAAATTCTACTAACAAGTAAAGTACCCGAAGTGAGGACTCGAGTTGCTCATCAAGTGATATCTTAAATTGAAGCTAGTGACGAGTATAGTGCACCTGTGAAATCTTAGCTACAGAGCTCCAGTAATAAAAAGAATATGGCAGGTCAAAGTTCAAATAGAAAGCGAATTTAGCTGCTTGTGATGTCCATGTTTTGCTGATTATCCCGATGATAATACGTCGTCAGTTGCTCCCAATTAATGTAATGTGTAGAATGATATCCCTCTCTCTGCCTGATATCCCGCTTTCTTTTATTCGTGTATGAATATCCTTGACGCATGTTTGCTCCTGTTATTGATGTCAATAAAAGTTCTTTTTTCTTTTCGTTTAGAAAATAATAGGAGAATGAATAGGTATGAAGATTCATTGTACAAACAAATAGTGGAGATATTTGAGGACAAGATGGAAATCATAGAAGAAGTTAGAACTCTTGGATTTGCTGGTGACAGTGATGAAAGCGATGATGGAGACTACGGTGATGACGTCTTTGATGAAGAAATGCCAAGTACATCGCAAGGTTCTCAAACACATCAAGAGTCTCCGACACCTGTAGCTTCTTCAGGTGAAGAATATCAGCCTTCGCAAAAAAAAAAAAAAAAAAAAAAAATCTTGGACGATGATTATAAAGAAGCAGCTTATATGTTTTGGACACACAATGAGAACCCGGAAAAGAAACGAAGGAAATTTTCATCTGTCAAGTCACAGTATAGATTAATTCAATCGAAAAACATCCTCTTTGAATATGAGAAAAAAAAGGCAAAAACCCAGTTATAAGAAACTTAATGCAGCAGTTCACGATAAATTCAAAGAAATGGTCGAGAGATGTGCAATTGTACACGACAGGACTCTTCACTTTTGGGCTCTTCAGATAAGTAAAGAGCTAGATCCGGATAATACTCTACAATTCAAGGCATCTCGTCACTGGCTGTCTAATTTTAAAAAGAGAAACAATATCATCAGTCGTTCTATCACGCATAGGGTTAGCAAAACGTGGAAATCAAAAGAGGCTGAATTAAATCACTTATCTACGACATTTATTACGTCCATGAAAGAACTTACGTTACTAGAAGACCTGAATCCTCGTCAAGTATTCAATGCTGATCAAAGTCGATTTGACAAGGAACTCCATGCATGCAGGACTCATAGGACTAAAGGTACGGTGGTTGTAAGAGGTGCACTTGGATCAGTCAGTGCTACTACTCATTCATATATGATCATGCCAGTTATTTCCATGGATGGTGAAATATTACGTCCGATGTACGTTCTTGTATCCGAACCCAGTGGTCACTTTCCAGGAAATAAGCAAAAAGATCCCGATAACATAGTGTCCCATCCAGGAAAGACTGCAAACATGAACAAAAGTGATTTAAAAGAGTTTTATTCTGTATTCTGGAATAGCCTGCCTGCCGATCGTGATAAAGTCTTGCTTTTGCTGGATTCATGGAGTGCAAATAAGGATGATTACGTATCAAATGAATTATGCCCTAATCATATAACACTGTTCAAACGTTTAATTCCTGGTGGTTGCACTGGTTTCATCCAACCACTTGATGTTTACTTCTTCCGTCCATATAAATCATTTATCAGGTTCATTACTGACACAGTTATCGCTTCCTCGGAAATTAATCTCTGGCATCGGGATAACATTTTACGAATGCAGTCCTTCACTCTCTTACAATTCAGCGCCCCACGATTTCGCAACATGATCAGGTTTGCGTTTTACAAAAGCGGCTACTTGGATGAGGAGCCCGAGCCCTGGATTTCTAAATTGGATTATTGTTTTGATTCTAATATACGTGACGAGTGTTACAAGACCTCATGTGAGAACATCTCTTTTGTCAAGTGTGCTCATTGTGAGCAAAGTATCTGCTTATCACACACCTTCATTGACGACTTACGTATTGATTGTATCAATCTGTAGTACTTTGTACGTGCTTTTTTCCTTCAAATGAATTGCATTTCAATTCAAAACCATGCCCTTCTGACATTTGTTCTGCCTTTCGTTGTGACTTGTTTCAATACAATTCGCTTTCTCTTTGAACTTTGACCCGCCATAACCTTTTTATTTCTGGAGCTCTGCAGCTAGGATTTCACAGGTGTACTATACTCGTCACTAGCTTCAATTTAAGGTATCACTTGATGAGCAACTCGAGTCCTCACTTCGGGTACTTTACTTGTAAGATATTGGAAGGGACATGATGGACTATTAAAATAGTTTTGTTCTACTTCTCCTCCTCTTCCTACTCCTCACCTTCTTCTTCTGCTTATTATTATTATTATTATTATTATTATTATTATTATTATTATTATTATTATTATTATTATTATTATTATTATTATTATTATTATTATTAT
>JAGDQP010009721.1:0-26016 GCA_022664845.1 Lepisma saccharinum | reverse complement strand
ATTATTATTATTATTATTATTATTATTATTATTATTATTATTATTATATGGATACAGAAAAATAGCACACGGAAACCCTTACAAATTTTATGCGAGATACAGTCAAAATGTTCCAAAACTGGAATTGAATTTGATTTAATTTTTTAAAGCCTTTAGGCAACTTTGGCTCAGACCGGATGGATCATGATGGGATGATTGCGGAATGAAGAAAGTGGGAAGAAACGGGAGAACCCCGAGAAAGCCCACGCACACGGTGTTTGTCAACCACAAAGTCCACATGGCACGAGCAGTGTTTAACCCGATGACTTCAAGCGCCAGAGGTGAGTGCTGTAACGTTGAGGCACGGCGGCCCTTCCCAAACTGGACGAATGAAACCAAAATCTATTGATTGCTCTCGCTTGTTGAATTTCAATATTTTATGTACCCAGGGCGGGATAGGATTGGGGGAAAGGTTTCGGGAAGATGTTGGCCAGGAGCTACGTTGAAGATGTCATCCGGCATTTGCCTGGTGTGGCTGAGGAACAACCCTGGAAAATCCTTAGTCAATCGGGAATCCATGACCTCCAGATTGCTACGCCAACGCTCTAACACTGAGGTACGGCGGCTCGGTGTTCACGCTTGTGGTAGAGGAACTGACATCTTGTTATCTTCATTAACTTCCCTATATCGAAATTTGTGACAATCTGTAATGTAGTGTTTTGTTTTTCAAAGTATCATCAAATATCAAGTTGGTGAATATTTACGATTTTCACTTTCAATTAAAATACTAAATTCGTTGACAGCAAAGCGGGTACACTGTTTTTTTTTTTTTTTTTTTTGTTATAAATGGCAATATTTTAGGAAAGCGTTTTACGTATATCAAAGATTAAAGTTATGTTCATCTTTCTCGAAGAAAAAAGTACGTACTTTCGGAACTACAGGTGCCCAAATTTAGGGAAGCGCCGTCACAAACGAGTATTGCCTCTACAAATGACGTAAGCCGTTTCGGATTTGAAAATCACAATCCAAACCGTCCTATTTATTTTTTATTTATTTATTTATTCTTTTCCCAGTGCGAACTAGAGGTTGTACGCACTTTTATCTACATCTCATTCATTACCCACTGCCCTTCATTTCACTCTTCCATTTGATGATACATGCAATAACTTTTCAATGTGTCTGTTCTGCTCACATAATTTCCCCCAGTACTTTATGGCCTGCCATTTCAACATAATTTCTTCCCTATTTGCACCCCATTCCCTCAAAACACTGCAACTAGCCGTGCCTACACTGACTCCCAAAAGCTTCTTGTAGAACTGTACTTGTATTTGTGTAGCCACCATTCCCCCTTCCATTCCCCATAGCTCTGCCCCGTACTTTAAGCCGCCTAAAATTACCGCCCTAAACATTCGTTCAATAAGCCTGGCTCTCATGCCCGGCATCTTGTGTACTGCCCTCATGAAACCCTCCAGTTCATATTTCGCATTGCCTTTACCCGATCTTATGTGTCGTGACCATTTCCCTGACATTGCTACCGTTAGCCCTAGATATTGAAAATATTTAACCCGTTCTATCACCTCCTCCCCATAGGTCCACTGTTCTCCCCGCCCATACTTGTATCCATTTTTGAAAACCATTATTTTTGTTTTCCTTACATTCACTGCTAATTGAATGCCGTTGCAATAATTCTCTAAATTATTCAAAGCTCGCTGTAATCCATCTTTGGAATTCGCCAAGACAACTAGGTCATCTGCATACATCAATACTGGAATCTCCCTGTCCCCTATTTTTGGTATATCCTGTCGTCCCTCCATAAGATAACCCGCAATATCGTTTATGAACAGCACAAACAGCAGCGGGGATAACACACACCCTTGTTTCACACCAAGCGTCGATTTTTGCAACTGTGTAACCTTATTCCCTTCGCATTTCACACAAAAGAATACATTATTATACACTGCCTGCAATGCTCTTATCGTTTTTTCTCCCACAGCTTTTGCCACAAAATATACCTATTAACCGTATCAAATGCCTTTTGAAAATCCACAAAGTACGCATACAACTTTCCCCCCTTATTCATTGTCCTACTTTTTATAAGCGTCTGCAATATAAATACATTATCCAACGTACTATACATTCTCCAAAACCCTGTCTGTAGCGGACTTATCTTATCGAATGTTTCAGCCCATTCCGTTAGCCTCCTACACAGTATTTTGCAATATGCTTTCCCCATAATCGGAACAATTGACACTCCCCTGTAATTACTAGTATTATTTTTGTCTCCTTTCCCCTTATATATTGGACATATAATAGACTGTGACCATTTGTTTGGAAATTTTCCTTCCCGAAACAATGAATTTACTAGCTTGATCCCTATTTCCATCATATCCCTATTCTTTGCGGCAGTCTTGCACATTTCCCCTCCAATTCTCTCAATATCTGATGCCTTCCCATTTTCAGACTATCTACCGCTTGCTTATATTCCATCTCCGAAATTGCCTCATCTAAAATAGGTACGAAGTCTCCTATATAATGCGGGAAAGTATCCCCTCTCCTACCTGCCTATTATCAACTTGTAAAATTTCCCCAAAATGCCGGTTCCACTGCTCTACTGTAATGTTTGCCGCACTCTCCTTCCTTTTACGCATCTGCCTTAAAATTACTCACAATTTGCTGGTGTCGTTGTTGCATAATGCTTCTTCGATCTGCTCTTTTCTGCGTTCCTGCCATAACATTTTTTCTTGTTTGATAACCTCCCTGTATGTTCTCCTTTGCCTTATGTAAATCATTCTGTCCTGCTCCTGTGTACTCATTCTATATCGCCGTAGCGCAATCCCCGCCTCTTTTTTTTCGCTCGTTTGCATTTAATATTATACCATCCCCAATCTTTATTACCCCTCCTATTATGCATATCTAGCTCCATGTGTCTAGCCGATGTCTAGGAGCGATTCGCAGATGGAAATTCGGTCCATGAGGTTTTTTTGCGTTAACTCGTGTGGCACCCATACATCAAGCTTCTTTGTGTATCCAGCCTTATGCAAATGGTTCCACACGGCTTTTTGTGCAATGTTTAGCTCTTGGGCAATCGAAACAGTGCTTACATGACGGTCGGACGCGACAATGTCCATGATTTTATCGACATTTTCGACACTTGGCCTTCCAGTACGTGGTACATCTTTGACGTCAAAATTACCGGCACGGAATCGACGAAACCAAAATTGCACGTGATTGGCTGTTACAGTATCAGGACCATAAACACTATTCACATTTGCAGCCGCCTGGCTTGCGTTTTCGCCTTTATCGAAGAAAAACTGTAAAATATAGCGTATTTTCTCTTTGCTAGTGTCCATTTTGACGCGCGCTCACATAACACTGAGTCAACTCATCACAACTATCTGAACAGTGTTTGTAGTACGCAATCTCATCGTTTGAACGCCATCTCGTTGAACCCGATCGGACTTATACAACGCGAGATACATATCACTGAAGAAATCTATTGGCAAAATAATGGATTACTTTTTACTACACCAGATATTAAAGGCATATGTGTCGATTCGCTTCTTACATCTACTCGAAATTCTTCTATCTGATCGACTAAATCTTCAGAAAATAATGCGTAATCAATTACACTGCTTCCAGAACTGCCAATGAAAGTATAATTTCCCTCCGAATCCGCCGTATGTTTGCCGTTTAGTATTGCTAGACCAAATGTTTGACATAATTCTATTAATTGCCAGCCTTCCTTATTTATTATTTTATCCCTGCTTTTCCTAACATTCTTATACGTCCTGGTTGTTAGTACTCCCTGCCCCTCCCATCCCCCCCTCATAAACATCCTCCTCCCCTGTCCTTGCGTTAAAGTCGCCTACAATAATAACACTAGCTTCCGGGTATCTCTCCTCTATTTCTAAAAGACAAGATGCAATATTATCAAAAAAATTCTCACAAAAATACTGCGAACCTGCCGGTTGCCTATATACTGTAATTAAGCATATTGTTACTTTCCCTAATTGAAATTTTACCACCAAAATGCTATCAAAATCATTTTTTATTTGCTCCACCTGTCCCCCTATAGGTTCTTTGACAGTAATGAGGAGGCCACCCGGACATCTTCCTTTCCTGGATAAACGCTTCATAGGTTTACAGAAACCCCTCCCTCCCAATCTCACTGGCATTTCTTCATATTTTTGCCACGTTTCACACAAAGCTATTATATTATAAGTATTCAAGTATTTCACAAGAGAGTCATCGGCTAGCTTTGCCAGACCTTCTACGTTCCAAGCAAGAATATGACAAACATTTTTATCCTTACATGCTCCCTCTTCTCTTAGTTTTACAGCAAGATTATCCCTCTTGTCAATTCTTCCCTCCTTCTCTCACTTGCCTTTGAAACACTGTATTTGACAGTGATCACGATTGGCGAAAGTACTTTAGAACAAATTCCCGAGAAAATGTTTCATTGTAACGGAATTGTTTCTCAGTAGTAGATAAAACTGCAGGGCTGGGACTGGAGTTGTACGTACACAGAATTTGCCCAAAGATATCAGGTAGAAGTAGAAGAGACCGATCATACTACTTGGCGATTATAATAGTAAATACAGCGGAAGTCGAAGAGCGTCTCGCGCTAGGAATTTGAGAGGGGAAAATGTAAAGATACATGACCACACCTAACCTTACCTAACCTCCACTTTCCCACGGTCACTAATTTAAGATAATGTACGAAAAATGCAAAAAAGCAATTATTAATAATAAATATGAGCATATAAAAATATATTTTGAAAGAAAGAAAAAGAAAAAGTGTTGACCCCAGAGGGGTTTGAACCCAGGACCTTTAGTCAACAAGAGAACGTCTTGACCATTCGGCCACGAAGCCGAGTTGGCAAATCTTCGTTTCGTCGTTGTATTTACAGTGGTTGGCGTCAGAGCCTGTCAGTATGACATTGTAGGTGATAACGACTTCCGCCGTGTTTACTATCTTAATTCTCTAGTAATCATACTAACTACCAGGTCAACGCTTTCGTTTCCACAAAAGAAAGCAAGTTAAATATCAAGACAAGACCATTGCCAACCTAGCTTACAGCTGTTCAAAAAGTAACGGACAAATTCTGTTCAAGAAATTATTCAATTAAGATAGAAAGATGGTGATGAAAAACACCTTTCTACGAATGCAAGTGTGTGTTTCAGTCACTTTGAACCAAGCTGTGTTACAGCATTCAATAGCAAGAGTGAGTTGAGTTCTGTACGATAGAAGTGCTTTAATATTAACATAGAGTTACACAATGTTAACGTGTATCTGGAACAGTATTTCACCATATATTATAGTTATTGTTTGTTTGTTTATTTATTTTCTGTCCAGTTTTGTGTTTATTCTGAGGTAGTGGGTACAGTACAGACATGTCAAGCCGTACTCCAATGCAAGCACGTCCATTGCCCTATTCGTTCATTGTTCCAGTTACTTCCGCTGATTCAGTTCCATCTTTACGTGACAACTCACAGTAATGTGAGGTAAATACTATTTCTAAATCAGTTGCCTTCAGCGTACTCGAGAGTATAGGCAGCAGAGCGTCAGCTAACTACACGGGAGACCCGTGTTCGATTCCCATCCAACCCAATTTTACTTTTCTTCAAGAGAGATTATATTGCATATTGATATTTTTTTCCTTATGCTTTATAGACATTTTATTCGTTTTAACGTTCTTTATAGTCTGGTATAATAAACACCGTGCAGCCCAACTTTATATTCTTTCTTTTTTTAGAAAACATACATAAATACTTAGGAATAGGAAAACATAGGAAAATATACATAAATTGTTGATAAATGTTTCCATCTGATTAGGAATTGGGTGTTGTAGTGTCCTTGATCCTTTATCTCTTGGTAATTAGTCGGATAAAAATAACAAGCACGATAGACCACTAATATTTGAATTATATTAAATAAAGTACGCAACGAGATTAATATGATACACCTTAACTTACCGTCAAACTCTTCTCATAAGAGTTCAGGAACATTATGGCCAAGACCCACTATTCGCCCCACACATAGCCACAAAAGTAGCAGTACTATCAGCTTATCCCATTATTAATGTGGTATTTTTGCACCGTGAGGGAAAGAATTATAACTTACCTGGATCACTACCGTTAGTTAGGAAAATAGTTTCCATCGGACTTCACAACACTCTGACACCTGTCCACCAGTTGTTGAATTCCCCGCTGAAAGAAGTCACCGGTTTTGAAGGCAAAGAACTGGGTTACTGTTCGTCGCACGTCATTCTCATTTTGAAGTATTTTCACGGAAAGGTGGTTTTGCAGGCTGCGAAAAATACAGTAGTTTTTTGGCGCAAAATCTGGTTAAATCGCCGGGTGGGGGAGTTTCTCCCAGCCACATTCCCCGATCTTAGAACCGGTCCTTCTTTACGTTTTTGGGTGCGGGTTATCACCGTGGATGAGCACACCGTTGTGATTAACCAGAGCAAGACGTTTCTAAAACAATGCAATCCGTAGGCGTTCAAGCTGCTGACAGTAGACATCTGCATTGATGGTCTGGTTACGTGGCAAGAGCTCAAAATGGATTATCCCACGGATAACCCACCAAACACTCAACATCACTTTGCAGGGGCGAAGACTCTGTTTTGGCACAGCTCCTGCGCCCCTTTTGTTACCCAAAGCTGTTTGCGCATAATGTCATGCTAGAGGACCCACTTTTCATCCCCAGTCACCATTCTGTCCAGAAATGGATTACGTCTGTGACGGATGAGAAGGCAACTGCAGATGTCAACTCGCTGCTGCTTCTGTTGAGGCGTTAACGTATTTTCCGAGTTTCGACACGTACCCAAGGACCTGCAGATGCCAATGAACGGTCGAATGGGTGATATGGAGATTGCTGGCCAGTTCTTCAACAGTTTGCATTGGATTTGACTACACCGCTGCTCGCAGGGCATTGTTGTTCAGCTGCCTATGTCTGTTCTCGTGGCTTATCGGTGAGGCTGGTGTCCACAGACGGAAACTTCTGGAACCACCTCTTGCACTTTCGCACATCCACAGCACAATGACCAAATACGACAGTGATGTTTCGTACCGCTGCGCAGGCTGGATGTCCCTGGTGAAATTCATATGACATGCCATATGTGGTCCTCCGACGCTACCATGATTAAACACAAGCCACAATTTCCAAATGTTGAGTAGACCGTTCTCCTTCTACAGTCTACACTGCTGCACAATCAAGTGCCTTATATGACTCAGCTATGGCACGTGTGGCCTACTTCACTTCTCGCTCCTCAGATGGCGTCATTGCAGCGGTCATCGCACATACATTACTTATGGGATAACCCGGTAGAAGTAGCGTACATACATACACACTCCCACACGCTCACACATACCTCATGCTCCCGCACTATCTGCGGGTGCTTACGATTCATGCCAAACTACTAAATACCAAGCCTACTGTTTTAATTTATATGAAATGAAAAATGAGTTCTAATTAAATCTTTATGAAACAACAATTGATTCGAATCGAAATATACAAAGGCATAAACAAAAGTGTCGATAGCTCATCAAAATTCATATAACAATTCCAATTAGTAAAGTCGCTTTCAATGCATCGTCCATTACTTATAACCCAGTTTTGAAATATATTTATAACAAATATAATCTTTGTAACAACAATATATCAATAAATGCTCTTCCTCTCTCAAACGCACACACTGATCAGATATTTCTTCGTACAGGTTACTAAACCCTTAACATAATCATGTATCGTAAAACACCCATTCATATAAGGTATATATTTCAAGGCCTTTAGGCACAAATTTTTCCTGGAATCATAAAACTGCATAAACCCGCTTCTAAGGATTCAAACCTGCTAATAATTAATTAATAAAGACGAACTAACGTCTTAATTTCCAGCACTATTTTTGTAAAACAAGTCCAAGCAACGCTCAGCACGCGCAGGCGAGATAATCTATCATTTATACTCGTATATTTGTAAGATAATTCCTAAAAAAAATAAATATAAAAAAAAACAATTCTAAGAAGCATGTACAAGGTTTATTGTAAAGAAAATCATCCCAGCAACTTGAAGAGCATAGAAAGAACACTGACAGTTCGCATCACACCTTACTGTCACGTAGGGCATATTCTTCAATTCGAAACTATCATTTATACTCAATGATTATCTGTAGTTATCTTAATGGCATTTTGCAAAAATCACTAATGAAATCGTCAAAGCAATTTGCTGTTCTCCTTAATGCATTCTAAGACTTAATGGCAACTGCTTCTGCTCATTTTGCGATGCATATTTTTTTCCTTATGTCTATAGCAGAAGATGAAGAAAAAAAACGAGTCCGTAGGCTGACTACAAGAGTCGGATAATGGAAATCTGGTTCATTACTATGCGAGGAGCGACGCCTGATTTATTGTGAGCGGAGAGACACCATGAACTCTAGCCATATGTAGTGATGTTTCTGCTTTTAAGCTATTGGTAGGTGCAGGGATTCCCAAAGACACTAATCTTAATCAGTTGCATGTTAAACTGCACTTCTCGCACTTAATAATTACACCACCTACAAAGACGCAACAAAAAATTCCCTGAAGGCTAATGCCATATTCGTTCAGGAGTGATGTCCTTTGAGATTTCACATTAAGAAAAAGAGAAACCTGTCTTTTGAGCGCACTAACATCGAAATAGGCAACTAAAGAAACATTTCTTACTTGTAACACACTGATTTCACTATTTCATCATTAAGATAACAACTAATCCTTTAGTGATGGAGCACTTTAAGTACAGGTAAGCACTGTAAATACATCACTGGTTCGAATCCTGCTTACACCGTTAATCCTATATTAATCAGTTCCACAAACTACAGATACTGATGGATAGTGTGAGAAGACGCAATGCTTTCTTTAAAGATCATAAATTCTCATCCAATAATCGTTCTCTTTCCATTATAATGGCTAAAACATGTTAATTATAATATCCACCTGGCCTTCGAAACTCGATATTTTCTTACAAAATTGATTTTTTTTTTAAATATGGCCTTTACTCATCGTTGATTCAGACCGGGATAGGGAAGCGGCGAGCATGTGAGAAGGAGTCGACAAGAAGTTAGTTTGAAGGTATCATCCCGGCATTAACTTGGTGCAACAGGAGATCAGGGAAAACATCAGTCAGGATGGTCGGCCGAAACAAAAAAATACGTCTTCTAATTTAACCTCTCTACACACCTGCAACGTTTCAAGGAAATCGGAGGGAGACACTTAGATAATCTCCCTTGTAAGTACTTCTGTGGCTCACGGAACTCGTAAGTTCATCGCCACAGTACAAATGTTCGACAATGGATTCAATCCTGGGAAAGATCAAGCTTCCTTTTTTTTATCACAAACACCTACCTCTCGAAGACCCCTTCTAATATTGTCCTCCCACGGCGTTTCGGTCTTCCCAACGGAACATTCTGTTTCTCCTCATTAGAGCAACATGATCTTCACATCTTCGCCGTCATGGTTTTCCTCACATGACTTAAAATAGAAGCGTGCGACCTAAATATTGAATAGTAACAACTGTGCAAAAACTAATTCCTGAACGACATGATTTTATCTTGATTTTTAGTCTTGTTACACTTCGATATTTATACCTCGCGCTTCTATTTCTAGTCATATGAAGGAAATCTTCTAAGGCAGTCATTTAGGCCGGCATCAACATTAGTTTTCCTATTTAGTACATTTTAATAAAAGTGAGGGAATTCTTCTATAGCACTAATTTAGGCCGATTTTATTTATTCCCTTTTCAGTACATTAAAAAAAAGCTTTAAAAAATACTATAAATTATTTTGTATACTTTTTAGTCTTCGACAATTTAATCTTTTATATAATGACAACTGCGGCGCTCGGAGTATCTCTAGCACCTGCCCCAGGATCCAAACTCCAAGTTTGGTGCAGATACAGACAACGGCATGGGAATAATTCGAAGTATTATTTTTTAATTACTTGGCAACACTAATGACTGCTCGAAGCATGTCTATGACCTTTCCCAGCAGCAAATGCAAATGTATGCAAAATTTTGGTATAAATCAATGGACGCGGGTAGATATGTATAAGTAAAGATATTTGTATAAGTTGATTTTAAAATAGGTTGGCAACATTAACAGCTGGATGTGATAACACCCACATTATTTATCTATGGTATCGACTAATGTTTATACAAGTTTGGTGCAAATATGTTCAACAGTATGGAAGCAATTAAAAAAATGGAAAATGTAGCAACACTGACAACAATATTCGACGGAATAAAAGAAACATTGCGTTGTTCATCAGGAGTACGTATGTTTACAAAGTTTCAAGTCGATTGGATGCGTGAAAGTGGGTCAAAATTAGCTTACAAGATTGCACCCTTACAAATTAACAAGTGAAGTTAAATAAAATATAAAACAAGTTAGAAATCCGACACTACTAACAATCGCCAAGTCTGCTCTCCCTTGATAGCATTTTAGCCAAGTAAGCATTAATTTTTAAAATGTACGTTGGCAACACTGACAACTTTAATGCTTAAGTATGGGAAAACGCACAGTGTTTTTCTATTGTGTTGAATGTTCATACCAATTTGGTGCAGTCTAACTGAATGGAAGTAATTTGAACAATTGATTATTTTAAAAATGAGTTGGCAATCCTGAAATATTGCACCAATCAAGACGGTTCCAGCGGCTCTGAGATGGTCTTTTATTACTCTTACTTTTATTACACGCTTTGTATTAACTTGCTCTGTAATCATCTCTGGTACAAATCTTGTAATTGATTTTAAACTCACTTCCCATCATCCGATTTCTTTGAAATTTTGTAAACTTGCTTGCTTCCGATGACAATACAATATTCAAACATTAGATATACGACAGAATAATCCACTTAACTGTAATTAATTAATTAATAAAATAATTAGAAATTATCCTTAAATGGACGCAACGCCGCATCTATTGTGTGAAGTTTGGGTTACCTCTCTCGCAGGGAGTTAATTATAATACATCTATTATACAGAAAAAAAATTAAAAAGGATTTTTAGAAAACATGCTTTTTTAAGATGGAGTAAAAAGTAATAAATTATAAATTGAATTAATCTTATGAACCGGAAAATAAAAGCGTGGGTGCTCTTAAATATTATGATTTTATGATAAGGTATGCAAGAACACCCACGCTTTTATTTTCCGATTCATAAGATTAATTCAATTTATTATTGTTTACTTTTTAGTCCATCTTAAAAAAGCGTGTTTAAAAAAACATTTTTTAAATATTTTTTTTTCTGGAATCTTTTTCTGTAACTGAACTAAATCAACAGTCACGTCAAAGCCAAACTCTTAACTAGGACTGTCTGATTTCCATATATCGACCGATTGATGTTTTGTAATCCGATATAATCTTGATATCCAAAAAATCGAAAATCTTTTAATTGAATATTGATTTAAAACCCATTTGACTATGATTGATATTAGATTCCAACGATTTTTCGACATAAATGCTTTTCGATTTTGAGTGAATTTTCGAGTCGATCAATTTTTTTTATATTAAACTATTCTCGGAGACGATTCTCGGTATTCGATTTCTGACTTTTCGATATGACTAATATGTAACGTTTGATACTTCGAATTTTTAAATATCAATTGTCTTCAATTCGCCGATGATTTTGATATCCGTCATTGAAACACGTAAACCACACTTATAAGATTTTTTTTAGAAAAGAAGCCATTCTTTCGCCGCTATGTCATCAACGTCGTAAGTTCTGTCTTGCTGTAGTATCAATGATTCAAATTTCATTTTAAAAGTAAATGATACATAACCAAACCGAGCAGTTGAAAAACCTAATTGCTTGGTAACATAACAGTTATCATTCAAAACAAGACCATAATTTTAATGAATTGCTTCAACCTCTATTAAAGAAAGATTAACGCCTTAAAACTTTGTGAAGAAAAGATTACGTTTAAAAGTACATTCGAAGGAGGACAACGAATCATAATTGAAGAACAAATATTTACTCGTCTTCACCAGAACTCGGTCAGTTCACTGTCATTGTGGTTCTTGCCGCGCTATGTCAAATACATAGCAAACACTTCTTATTTTTCTTATTTTCTTTTCCCACGCTTCAGAAGTTCTGAGCCCTGGTGCAATACGAAAGGAATGCAAACAGAAAGTTTACGCATTTGGAGTAAAATTATATGAAAGTAAGTCGACCCAATTCTTTTCTTTCCCCATCGACATATCCCATTATGATTTTCCCATTATGTCCCATTATGATTTTCGTTGCAAGATAAAGAGTTTGAACCGTGAGCAGCGAGATTTTGGAATTTTGATAACAAACATCGATATAATTTGGCAAACCGAAGATCAATCGATATATCGAATATTTACACATAGTTAATTTCGAAAACTTGTAATCCAATATTGTTCATATAGAAAATTCGTTCATATCGAATATTTCTTTGAAATCGAATATCATCATATCAAAAGAAATCCCAGTCGAATATTGTTCATATCAAAGATTTGCTGTAAATTGGACATCGATTATTTCAAAAAGTCATTGATCATAACGAAATATATTTTAATATTTATATTTGATATATGAAATTTCGGTTTTTCTTGATATGATATTTTGTTTTATTGCAAGATATATTATTGATCGATATCGGAAACTCACATAAATATATTTGAACCAATGAGGCTTTCGATTAGACTAGGGCAGAATCTGTATCAGGATCGTTGAAAGTTCAATTTTATTCAGAACTTTTCGGTTACTTAGCATCGCTAAGGGATGAATCTATACGTATAATAAAAATATAGCTTTATATTAGTTCAGGACTGGCTCAAATAAGAGAGTGAATCCTGTTTAAATGTAACAATTCCCATGTACTAGATTGGACTATTCTAACACATGATTTAAACATACAAACCTTTGACTTAACAGTTTTATGCAGTATAAGAGCAACTCTTATATTACTAATGGCGGAGGAGCTATTCCGTCCAAATTGAAAGTTGTTAGGTTTTGCTTAGAAGTCTCATTAAATAATAGATACTAATTTAAAGTTGAATTTATTTTTAAGGCCTTTAGGCAACTTTAGCTCAGGCCGGATGAATGATGTTGAGTGAATTGATGGAATGAGGAAAGTAGGAGAAAACAGAACCCCGAGAAAACTCAATCACATGGTATTTGCCCACCACAAAGTCCACATGGCATGAGCAGGTATCGAACTACATGTTAAATAACTTCTAATGTTAATAGGTGTTAAATGACTTCAATTATTTCATACTGCACTCAACAAAAATATTCCTCATGTAGTGGAATGGTTGAGTCTCGTAACCAGCAATGAGAAATTGGAATAGTCTAGGCGAGAGGAACATTCTATATACACAGAGAGCTGGACATTCCGTGCTGGTGTAATGGATAGCATACCTAAGCGGCAACTGGGTTCGAATCCCAGTCACTTTTCCTGTGTTAATTTCCACAGTATATAACGTTTTAATTTATAAGGATCAAGTACAAGGAGAAGAGATATCCGATCAAATTAGAAGGGAAATAAAAAGTACTGAAAATTGTTTAAATCAAAACATCAAATCAAATAGCTTCCGTTAATTAATACAGTATGGCCATGCTTCTTCTGGAGGGGACTTACGTGGTAATGCCACAGCGCAATGTTACGTTAATACTTTAGAATGTTAGAAAATACAACTCCTTCAGTGTATGCAGAATTCCAAGCTGGTGACGTTTGCGTGAAACGCTCTTAAATAAACTGTCAACCATTCTTCAATGGAAAGAGGAAGTGTGGTTGGCGCAAGTGCCAAGGCAGAGGCAGGCACTCGCTGGCATATTATATTTCACACTAAAAATAATATGTCCCTACCTCGGACATATCGATAAAACACAAGGAGTAGGGCAAAATAAAATAAAAAAGGAAGAAATAGATGTTAGCAGAATAATGGATTTTGTGGAGTACCATGAAAAATTCATTTCAGGCAACAGAAAAATATTGACCCCTTTATAACATCACCACATCTGTAGTTGATAATCCTGAAGAAACTCAGTTTTTGCTTAATGTCTCTGACATAGGTAAGAAAAAATACAATGGATGTGTTATAGAACGTTTGTAAGTCACGTGAAATCCATTTTCGAGTCATCCACTTACACGTTGTCAAGTAACAACTTTTGCAGCCGTTAGCATAAAGTCTCAGGAAGAACGTGTGAAACAACACAGTGATTCAAAAATTACTTTCATCAGAAAGATAATGTTAGGGCATGACAGACAATTTAATCTAAGGCAGCTTTTTTCCTATGAGCTAATGTCCTATCCACTTTCTTTAGCATATCCGGATGCTTCCTTATAGAAATGTGTGAAGTCAAATATTATGAAAGACCTTGAACACCAGCCCCAGTAAATGTTTCTTTCATACTTTCACAGTCCATGAAATAATGCCCATCATTGTTGGAATAGCTGTAGTCCATAGATACCGATATAGTGCACGTAGAACATTCAGAGAACTAGTGGAACAGATGGTACGTTTCTCATTATTTGCAGCATTTCATTGCTCCGGCTCATGTAAAATTCACATAGTATTTGATAGGAATGATGCAAAATATGCCTTGGAAACGTATCATGTACAAAAAATTGTGTTTTGATCTCCCGATACAGATGTGATACTGTTTCAACCTCACTTTTTTTCACCTTCCCTAAAATGGGTGCACTGTACAGCAGATATGGTTTCGGGCTGGAACTGGCAAGTATGAGCGTTACATAGCAATGCATGCCATTGTAAGCAGTCGGCGGTGAGGTCTGCAAACTACTTCTTGCATTACGTGATGTGACACAACCAGCAAGGTAGCAGAAAAGTAAATGCTTTCAAGTTTGTGATGGCCAATCACACATCTATTGGGTTTTTAAGAGATGTCGGTAGAGAATACAGTATCTGATAAATTGTTATCCGCAAATTCGTCAACTACAGAATTCTTCAGAATGTTTCACCTTAGACGGGCTCCGCTATTACATGAAACAAAGATCGATATCGTTCCAGATTAATCAGTGTTTACGCCCACCAACATCGAGCAGCTTTAAACATCATATTCTGTGGGTGAATTTACAAGTTCTTTTATGGTTGAAAAGCTTCTCCACATGTGATAACACATCTTCACTAGTCAATAACGGCTACTAATTGAGTTGCAGAAAATGAGATTCTACAAACTAACCTTATAAATGGACTCTTGCTTTCTATTGACATCTTGAAGGATATAATGTAGAACATAGCAGCAAAGAATAAAGTCACATGCTGCTCATTTTGTAAATGTATTGCTGAAAACTGTATGTGCTTTATTGTGTTTTCTTAAAATTATTTTGCTTTTGGTCTTTAGTTTCAATACTGCGTAATTCCTTATAGTAATATTGCTAAAAAACATTCAGTATACTTCTAACTTGGTTCACTAACACGTTGCTAAACATCAATACCGGTTATATATTAGTAAGTCAAAGTATGTCAGTGCTGTTATTAACATCTATGCGGTGCCCGTGTGATTATTTTATGTATAGGTTACGCGATATTGACTATTGTCTAAACTTTAATTACCTCGTAGGTTGAACTCATTTCATACTAACGAACGATCAAACAAACAGGTTATTTCATGACGTTTATAATTAATTTTGATTTCATTAAACACGTATGCGAAAATAAGGTAATAACCTTTGATAAGAATCCTTTAATTAGTAAACACTATCAATGCAAAATACAGATGCATGTTGTTTTTGGCATCTCGCAAACAAACTGCCCGGCGGAATAACAACGTCACTTTTATGCGAGAGAGCTACTATGTAGTAACAACAGCATTGTGAAGAGATTTTCTGCTAAAATTTGTTCACACAGCTCATATAGAATTTAAATAAATAGGCCAACAGAAGAATGTCTGCACGGAACTTCAAACTTTAAAACTGTTTTTTCTCAAAAGTAGCTGAAGTGGAACCTTCTGGTTCCAAGATGACAATATGCTCTCAAGTAATTTATTTTCTTTATTGTATCGACCAATGGTAATAAGCACTATATGAAAAGCACAGACCAGTGTTGTAAACTGTTAATATTTTACCACGTCAAACGTTGAAATTATTGATTTGTTCTTTATCTCAATACGCGTCTAATGATGCAAAATATCCGATTAAAGAAGTATTTGCGGTTAAAAAGACTAAGGCAATAACATTATTAAAACAAGTTTGAAGAAAGACACTTCTATTTTCAAAAAATAGAAAATAAAATCAATGCAAATAAATTAAAAGAAAATTCAAGATAAACATTTTCTTCCAGCGCACCACGCTTTTCTTTTTATTTTGAGTAATTTAAGTGTGAGAAGTTATAAATTGCTTTTATTTTCTCCTTTTAATGCATAAAAGCATATGTTTCAAAAATATTACTTTTTATAATTTTATCATTTAGAAATTACTTTCTTCCGTTGCGTTGACGTTAAACTTGGTGACAGAATATCGTGAAAGAAAGTAATTGTTATACAAATTTATTTTCTACTTGAAATTCACACATGACATTTCTTATTTAATTTACAACTTTGGCAAGTTTCATGTCGGTTGTGCGACATCATAGGCAGGAGATATTTATAAAATGTAGTGGGCAGTAGTCAATAGAGTTGGTATTTTGGTAGTTTAAGAATTTCTTTATTCATACCAGGCTTAATCTCCTTTAATAAGAGTGGAAACTCGTACGTAAGCATTACTACATTACACGAGAAAAAAAGCAATGTGGGTTAGGGCGCTACGCCAGCAACTCAAAGGCCCCAGGTTCGAATCCCGGCTAGGACATGGATGTTTGTGATTGTGAATTTTAACTAGAACGTGACGGATAATCGTGGCGGTCCGAGGTCAAAAGTTACTAGAGTGGCCCATACAAAACAAAGTTTTACGAAAAAAAATAGGAACGGATCGCTTTACTTACGAGTAACATAGAATGTATCCGGTTTTGAAAATGACCCATTATTTTACGGTTGGTAAATTTTTAATTTGGTGTTGTCAGTCCCTGAGCCCTCTTGTCTTCACAAAATTTCAATACAAAGGTTTCATTTAATTTGCAACTCAATTTGAGTGAAAAGGAGAAACAAACAAACACAGAAAGGAAGCTAATAAATTACATTCCCTTCAAATTTTTGGTTTCCTAAACTACTGTTATTATTTCAAAATCATTTCATAAGCAATTTGATAAAATTTTGCATTTTTTTTTTTGTTTGCTAACAAGAGCTTTTCAGCGTCAGCGGTTTATTTGTAGTAACTGCATTTCCATTATAACTTTTCAGTAATTATAGGAAATATTTTTTTATCAAATTTGTTAGATGATAATGTAGCTATGTTGAATAAAGAATGGTCAGGGCTAGTGCATGTAATAACTTCTCAGTGTCATGACAATGCTCAAACAATATGAACGTATGTTTGGTGGCTGCTGAAAGGCTGCTTCTTCCATCTACGTACAAGTTCTTGTCACCTCCAAGGCCGTGAAGGAGAAACCGAAGGGGTCAAAGGTTAAACAGGTTGTCGAGGAAACTTCTAAGAGGAAACGAGCCATCAGCGGGCGAGGAGGATGTAGCACCCAGCATCTTGTCCGGGTAAACAAGTGCCTTCCAATGGTGCCTGAAGAAAAATTTCCAACATACTCCTCACTCATGTGGTATGCAGTTCGATGCTTATGTGCACGTTGAGTGAGGATGTGTAGGTGGGGTGTTGTATGCCACGATGCGGTATTGAAGTCGTAAACTGCTTTAAGTGCCTCTCGACACGAAATTCAAAACTTAAGCATTCCTCCTTGTGCATGGATTAAAAAGAGAAAACACACACTCATACACATTGGAGACGGGGCAAAGAATGATGGAGAGAAGAATTTTAAGGGGTTTATGTGAGTGTCTTAGTTCATAATAGTCATCATAATGCAAAACGTTCTTCTTGGATTTTATGTAAGACTATGCACATTCAAATATTTACTTATTCATTTGCCAGTAGAAAACGTAGGACATTTCACTAGGCTCACATTGGATATATTACATGTATATTTGTTAGTATGATGGACGTCTCTAATAAATAAGAGGGGTATTTGTAAGAATAAAAATTAGAGTTTACAGTAGCACATCGTGACATTTTATTTTATTTCTGTGTCCCTAAGAGAACTGGACATATCATAGAGCGGCCGTAACTCAGTTGATAAAGCGTTGGCTTCGCATTCGGGAGGTTCTGAGCTTAACACCAGTGGCTGACCATCCTGAGTGAGGTTCTTTCAAGGTTTTTACTGTCACATGCAATGACGGGATAGTACTTTCAGCTTAGACCCTACCCAACTCCTTCTCGCATTCTTTTCCTGTATTCTATCCTGAATTTAGCCATAGATGTCTACACGCCATAAATAAATTCAACTGGAAATAATTGTTCTTAAGGATAATCTAAAGCAACGATTTCCAACAAAAGATGGCAGCACTGCCTCCGTATATGTCTAATGTATTTTCAATGTTACACGAAATTTCCTTGCTGCTCCTATAAATTCAAGCCTAGAGAGTTCGAACTTTCAGAGAAGAAGGTTCATAACCAATTCCAAAGCATGATCGATGCCGACTTTTTATTTTATTTTCTGTTCATTGTTGAAAGAGCTTCATTGTTATAGGTTTCGATATTCACAACAACAATGAAGCGATTTCAACAATGAAGAAAAAAGGAAATAAAACATCGATCATGCTCTTGAATTGGTTATGAACTTTCTTCCCTGAAAGTTTGAACTGTCTAGGCTTGTACTTATAGGAGCAGCACTGAAATTTCGTGCAACGATAAGAATATATTAGACATATAAGGAGATAGTGCTGCTATCTATTGTTGGAGATCGTTGCTTTAGATTATCCTTAACAGGTACACAGAGATTTTATTCCGTCTATACGAGATATATCACCGGAAATAAAGTAATTTGTGTGATATATTGCTCTTAACGTCCTTGCTTACTGAATATATGTAAACCTATGCCACACTCAAACATCTGTCCACTTGTTAATAATAATATTTAAACTTTGCATCTAAAACACCATTCGATCGTAATGAAAAAATTAATAAAAAAAATATAGATATAATGAATTACAGTTAGTCACATGCAAATGTTCGCAAACCAAAAATGGTTGACAGTATTTACACTAAATGCAAAATATGACTAGAAATTCTGTTGATAGCTATTTCAAATATTAATAGCTGAAGTGGTGAAACTGACTACATTGGCATGACTGTTCTGTTTCATGTACAGAAATTAATATTAAAAAAAAATCACATAAAGTTTTAATAAATCTCCGTCAACGTGACGCAAGTGTAACACAGAAGGTTCGAAATTTTCTAGTAATAGATGGAACTCCTAAACCTTAATTTTCGCTTTTTGTGATCCTAAATTCTGCAACATTAAGATGTAATTTTACTACACGGATCAGTGGTATCTTGTCTTTAGCTAGAGAGATGAACAATAGTTCTGAAGGAATTTCTTTAAATAGCTTTTCTTTCTTTTTATTTATGGGACACAACTACTACATGCATAATTTTTCAACACAAATACGGCTGATAATCCTTAATACTTTATTAAACTCCATTGTACTAGGTAAGTCAGAAGTTATGTCTAAGTTTTATATGATTAAATATCAAGAAAAATAATTGTCAATATGGCCGATGACTTGATACTCTTGTTTTCTAAAACAAAATATACAGTTAATATGCACTTATTTTTTCCCAAGTTTTAGACAGAGCAGTCCTCATTTATCGTAGTAATTTTATATATCTTTTTCTTAGGGTAGTAGTTTCTCGAGTGCTGGGTTTAACACATGTAGTCAGTTCTTTGAAAGAAACTATAATTAGGGCTGCGTAGCCCTAGGCATTTATTTTACCTTTTTAGTGACATTTTAAGTATCAATTACGTATGAATTTCTTTCATAGACTTCTATTTTTCAAAAAAATTATGCTGTTTCGGTCTGCCACAAGCACCCTTCGGAATCCTCAGATTTAGTTTCTGATATTCATCTTCATTTCCATCAGCGTTCTGCCTAAAGTGGGAGATACTTCAAGGCATGTTTGGTCTTCTTTATACACCCAGATATCTTGCGTTGTATTTTCTTGGTTTAGCAAACAATTCATCGTCAAGGAGTATTAACCGTCTCCTCCACATATTCTTTTCTCCTCAACCATATCTCTGGTTTCATCCTTCGCTATACAAACTTTACGTTACCTGTTTCTTTTCGTTCTTTTCTCACATAATATCGTTCTTCTGTGTATATCTGATTCTTATTACTGTTCTTTTCTACGCCCACATTTCGAAACTTTTCGATTTTCTTTCGTAAGTCTTATGTGAGAGTCCTGCCTCGACTCTATATACCACAATGCTTCATACAAATCAGTTGCTGAATATTTTCTGATTTTACAATATTCTTAACCTCTCACTTCTCTCCCACTGATAGTCTTATCTTTATTTATTCTTACTACATATCCTCACTCATCATATTTTGCAGATAGCTGAAGCAAACCTTTCCTCTGCCAATTTTGGATTTTTGATATTCTTTCATTTGTTCCAACAGCTATTCATTCTGATTTTTTTACGCTGATCATTATTTCATATTCCTCACGCCTTCTTCGCTCTTTTAACATCATGTTAATAAATGTATCACTCTTTGCAAGAATTGCATCCTCGGTAAATCTAACGGATTTGATTATCCTTCCCTCAAACGTAACCTCAATGTCACCATACGTGTTAAGCACGTATATTGCGTTGTAAAGAAAGTATCCGAACTTTTCGAGAATATTGACAAAAATTACTGTGTGGTGCCACTAATTATCACAGTATTTAAAATTTCGTGCTGTTTTACACAGGTCAGTGTTCGAGGTAGACTCGCTGGAAGCATACGAGATTACGTGTGCTCAATAAGGTCAGAGATCTGAAGGTCTGGGTTCTACAAATATTTGACTGTAGTGCCAACTAAGGAAGCTCATGCAAAATTATTGGGGAGAGCTTTCGGCGACAATATTGTTGGACACAGCACTGTACATAGAACTCGAGGCCGTTATTTGGGATTCATTGGTAGACTTTCTGATGGAAGAAGAAAATACATTCAAAAATCTGTTTTGTGGGAAATTAACAAAAACTGTGTAATATTTTAATTATTTATTGAAAGAAAACTATATTTGAAGATTCAGAATCGCCTTCTGATCCTTGTGTACTGTTCAGACAGTTTCCACGTATTGCATTTTTTCTTGTAGAATTAAAAACAAAACGTTAGTGGATTTATCGCCTTCTTCGAACTTTCCTGTCATACCAGGCAAATACTGGGATGATACCTTCCGCCCGACTACTTTCCTTGTCCTTTTCCCTACCCCTATCTTCACCTGAGGCATAAGATATGTAAAGGTTCAAATAAATTCTAAAAAGTCAACATGTATCAAAAAGCGATGTGAAACTTTTGTACAAAACTGAAATTTAAGTGCAGGTATTGATGAAATCGTCAAGTTATGCAGCAACCATTAGAACTGGTATTACATGCCCGAGACTGTTCATAAGATTCTCGTACATGGAAAAACAATATTCGAATCATCAACACTTCCAATTGGACAATTGAACGAAAATTTCGCTGCTAAAACTGGTTAGTCATTTTAGTGTTTCAAAATCACCTTTTGTGTGTAATAATCAGTCATATACAATTTCAAACAGATCCTCAGATATAGAAAACTACTTGACTGCTTCACTGACTTGCGTCAGAAAACAGTCAAACGGATATTTTTTTGTTTCTTCCTAAAATTATCATTTTTTGACTTCACCGATATTTGAATTGCACAGCTATTTACAAAACTGGTACTCTTTGGGTTCAATTAACTAATTCCACAGAAAACTTCATTTGTTTTTATGGAGTGTGTTGATTGCGATATTTCCTACCAGGATAAAGACTTGCATAAGCGAAAGACGGTCAAAGTGGCATGATCGGGTAAAGTTAAATTTCGTTGTTTCCAAGCATACGCGCAACGAGAAAATTTGCAGTTGGTACACAGTAAAAAATAGCTGTGTTAATTCAACACAATCCGGTGTCCCAGCGTGACTACCACTTTTTGTGTTAAATCAACACAACACACGGTGTTGATTTCGGTACTGGGGAAAAAGTTACAACTGCAGCAAGATTTGAACCCATTGATGAGTTAGAAGTCTAGTATCTTACCGTGTGGTCTAAATCACCAGACAGAAAAAGCACTATATTCAAACACTACATAGGATAAGAAAAAAAAATGTTGCTGAACCCCAAACACGTACAAAGTTACTCTCACGACTTATGACCTGACTTAATCACTTTTCCATTCGTCAATTAGGGATCAGAATTCCCATTCATTTTCAATATGTTCAATTTCTATGAAAGAAAGCGTAGCATTTGACATGTTGTTACGATATGAAAACCGCAATGCTGGTCAAGTGTTTGGCTGTAGCCATCTTGCTTGCTTTCATAAAATGGAACATTCTCAATAAACTGGAATTCTTTTTCCAAATCGACAAATAAAAAGTAATTAATCCATGGGATAAGTCGTGGAAGTAACTTAGTTTTAGGTTTCAGCAACGTATATTTGATCCCCTACACTGTTTGAATCTATAGTGTATTGGTTTAATTGAAAATGCTGTTCAATAAATATCATTTGAATCTAGTGGCTTTCTATCTAACAATTAAGCCAAGTCGGGAAAGACGCTCGATGTCTACCTGAGCAACCCATGTTCAAATCTCGCTGCAGTAGTAACATTTTTCTCCCAGTACCGAAAGCAACACCATGTGTTGTGTTGATTTAACACACAAAAAGTAGTAGTCACGCTGGGACACCGCATTGTGTTGAATTAACACAGCTATTTTTTACAGTATACTAGGGATGGCTACTTCCGAAATTAATGTTTTCCGGTTTCCGGAAATGACATTTTCCGTTTTTCGTTCTTTTTTCCAGAAAATTTCTATTTTTCCGAGAAATTTCCGCTTTCGGTTCTGAATTTTCCGCTTTCCGGAAAATGAATTTTCCGTTTTCCTTTTTTTTTCTTTTCTTTTTTTTTAATGGGACCATCGATAGTTGGTACTACTATAGAGAGTTTAATAATGGCAACTCTCATTCTCATGTCAGATTTATCACAACAGGCTTAAAGATGTCACAACAATGTGACTAAAAGTGATCTGAAAGTTTTCGTGTGGATCAAATCGTTGCAAAATAAACAAAAATGAAATAGGAAGCTAATATTCCCGTGCTTCAGCTGATTTTTTTTTCTTTTCGTTCTGGAAATGTGCCAAATATCCTACACTGTTGAGAAAACAAGATGTGAATATGTGTTGATAAGCCTGATCCGTTGACGCTGTTCTATTTTTCTATTTGCATATTTCCTTCTATTTTGACAAATTCACAATTAGTGACAGAGCCATTCAGAAAATATTTATTCCAATTTTCTCCAAACTAAAGTGTTTGGTTTTGAATTTGATTTATGACCTTTAGGCATCTAAGACTGACGCCGGGATAGGGGAGGGGAAGGGATGCAGGAAAGTGTGGGTCAGGGCCTAAGTTGAAAGTATCATCCCGGCATTTGCCTGTTATGACAGGAAAAACATTAAGAAAACTTCATTCAGGATGATCGGCAGTTGGGATTGAACCCACGACCTCCTAAATGCTAAGCCAACGCCCTATTGCTTGGTTTTAGAAATATCAACTCGCAAATATCATGGCTATTGTTGCAAATATTCTTTACGAGAAACAACGTACAGCGTCAGATTCAAAGCTATGTTATATCCAAGGAAACATTTTGTGCACTACTCATGATTGAAACCTCTTTGTTAGCCAGATATTCTATGTTATTTCGACCAGTGCTCAAAGTGGGTTAGAAAAGGTAAGGGAACGCTTGGAGAAGTGGGCTAGAGAAGGTTCGTTTACACCTTGTGGCAGCGATTACCTATTGAAAGTAAAGGCAATAAGCTCCCATTAATAAAAAGGTAGGGGTACGCAAAATCCAAAATGAAAAAGGCAAGGGCACGGTGTGTCCCCTCGTGACCTCTCACTTCGAGCACTGGTTTTGACACTTCGATCCCGTAAAGAGTAAGAATATTAAGCAGAATAATGCTTAAAATATATTACCGTATGATCAAGGCAAGATTACTGCAATACTCAAGGAGATGTAAAGTAACTCTCTCTCTCTCTCTCTCTCTCTCTCTCACACACACACACACACACACACACACACACACACGCTCTCTCTCTCACGCTCTCTCACTCTCTCTGAAGTATCATTGTAAGTTTTGGCATGAAGTTTGTTATTGTCTTGATGTATACTCAATAAGTTCAATGTCAGGAGAGTCACGGATATGAATTTATACATTTTATGCATTACTTTTCTTTTTAATGAAAATAGTTTCATTTTTACGTTTTCTACTTCGTAATAACTTACATCTTTAGGAATCCGAGAAGTTCTTGCAATTTATGGCCAGAGCCCGTGCAGACCTCTAATATACAAGTCTAGCGTTCTAATTAAGTTAATTAATGATCAAAAACTTATTCATCAAAACTACTATTATTTATATTTTTAAAACATTGAAAAGTTACAAGAGACGAGAAAAAATAATAAGTAAATACTTCATTTTCTCTTGTGTTCAATTAAATAATTAAATTTATTTATGAACTTTAGGCCAAGAAGAGAAGTACAATCTCAGGCCTGAATACAACAAGTCATTAGCTAATGTTTGTAATGCGTAATATTACAATTTGTTTACTATTTGTTTGCAATTTGTTTACAATTTGTTTACTAAAGATAACTTCAAATTAAAAACAGCTTAAAAATGAAAGCTTTTTCCAACCTCAATCGTCCACCGAATTGCACCCTATGTAATTCGGCCCAGTAATTATTGCTAGCATATCATAAACGTTAGAACAAACAGTAAATGTGACGTGGCTAGAATGTAGATAAGTATAGAATTAAAAGTAAAGTGCAACCAAGAGTACTGATTAATCGAAAAATGTTCAAAACGTATTTAAGTTCCGGCAATTGCAAGATGAACTTCAGCAAATCCGTCTAAGCAAATCAGTACGGCCCTGACATCTTGCGTCAGACTGTAGAACTTCTTGCACGGAACCATTGCACCGAGCGGGTGAGCGAGGAACGTAATACATTGTAGTGAAATGTTTTTCAATGAGTTATTCTTTTAATGACAAGCGAGATACACACACGTTACAATTAGACGTTTCGGTCTAAATAAGAAAGAAGTCACTTATAAAATTTTACATTTTTTTTATCACCTGCAGTCTTCAAGGAACATTCAGCAACATTAAAGCATCATGAAAATTATCAAACACAAGGGTACTCAGTTACAACCAGTGACCCAAGATGTCCACCAAGTAGGGTTGACACCTGTCCCGTATTTTAGGTAAAATTACGCGTCCCGTATTATGAGTGGTTGTCCCGTAGTATGAGTAGTAAAGTCACACAAACCTTTGCAATATATCAACAAAGATATTTTCAACATATCATAAAGAGGACATTCTTTAGATCTGCAGTAAGGAATGTCATAAAAACCTTATTTCCAGTACAAAAAAATGAAATTGGAGGACAGTTTTATAGAGTTCTGCGACAAATCGTAACGTTAAACTCTTAAATCCTATGATTTATCGGATGACAATATTACAGCGAAGCTACAAGTGAAGGACATCAAGAGGGAAGACTTGTACATAGTTATTCGCTGTTCTAGCCTATTTCCGCTAGGTTAAAGCAGATTTCGCATTAAGAGTCGGTTCTACAATCGACAGCTAAACTTTTAGTCAGCTCCAAGTTGAGGCCAACTCTCATTTTGCGCACTCTCATTGGCCAAAATCAGACTTGGCCTCAACTTAGCGCTGACTAGAAGTTTAGCGGTCGATTGTAGAACTGACCCTCAGAGTTGGCATGTAGAGTATCACTGTTGGAAAAGTATTAAATACTATTTGCACAAGGGAGAACACCTGTAGAGGGGCAGAATTATTAATAGAGTTGGGCAAAAAAATAATA
>JAGDQP010009720.1:45698-58044 GCA_022664845.1 Lepisma saccharinum | reverse complement strand
CAACAACTCGCGGATCAATTAAATGTGACACGAGAAGCAGTTTCCATACGTTTAAAAGCCATGGGCAAGGTTCAGAAGGTGGGAAAATGGGTTCTACATGCATTGACTGAACAACAGCAGGAAAACCGAAAAACCACTGCGAAATTCTGCTCGCCAGGTACAAAAGGAAATCGTTTCTCGATCGAATTGTGACTGGTGACGAAAAGTGGATCTATTTCGAGAATCCCAAGAGTAAAAGATCATGGTTAACTCCAGGAGAACCGGCGACATCGACTGCAAGACCAAATAGCTATGGACGGAAGACAATGCTTTGTGTTTGGTGGGATCAGAAGGGAGTGATTTATTATGAACTGCTGAAACCTGGCGAAACCGACAACAAATGATCGATTTGCATCAAGCTTTGCGTGAAAAGCGACCAGAATATGACCAAAGACAACATAAAGTGATTGTGCTTCACGATAATGCACCCTCCTACACAACAAAAAAGGTCAAGAAAACGATTGCGGCGTTTCGCTGGGAAATCCTTCCGCATGCGGCTTACTCAACGGACTTGACGCCTTCCGATTTTCACTTATTCGCATCTATGGGACACGCACTTGCTGACCAGCGCTTTGCATCTTACGAAAATGGCTTGATGGCTGGTTTGCAGCACAAGAGGCATAGTTGTTTTTTGGTCTGGCATCCACACATTGCCGGAACGATGGCAGGAATTCGAAAAAAAAATAGTTCTTAGCATTGTCATCCAAACACTGTGTCTTTTCTGTACATAAATTCCGGTTTCATATTTACGCACCTGGTATATCGCAGATCGTCGAAAGTATTTACAGTTGCATTTGATGACCACACACGAACAAGGTATTCCTCTGCATTTGAAATGTCTTCTGTAGAAATACTATCGCTCTCACCAAACGAGAGGAAAGTTTTGAAGTTGTGCACTCAGAGAAGCATTTTTAGAACCAACTATGCTAATAACGTCATTTCCAGTGAGTATATGTGCTTTCACTAGAACGTGATACAGACTTTCACCCAACGCAGATTGCATTTGATGCAGTGGTTTGAATCGTCGATTTTTCCCAGGTCTATAAAGATACAATAACCCTCTATTCTTTACGAACTATTTTAAATATTGTAATAGTAAAACCACATCTGTAACATTGCATACAACGACAATTCGCTTCGTTCCATTTCTAACCGCCCAGTTAATATGAGAAACGATTCGAAAATCTGCTTCCTCAATTTCTGAAGTCAATTCACTGATATCATTCCATGCCCCATTTACATACACTTTTTCAGGATAAACGGTATCGCTATACCACTTACAGTAATCGGCACTTCACTACTTAGATATTAGGAGCAAACCCAACTTCTAACAGCTTCCTGCAATTTTATTTGTACTAGATGTCCAAAATTTCTGTATTTGTACTGGAACTGGAGAATTATTCTCAACAGTTCCAGTGTCTGATGCATTTCGTATTCTTTTGCATTTCTCTAAGGAATTGTCTACATAGATATAAAAATAAACAAGCTGTATCTCATCTGGCCTGCACACAGTTTTCTGCCTCGCAATTACTAATTTGATAGCATGACCAAACGTCTTATAAAGCGACACTTTTAACATTCTCATTTTAGGTATGAAATCACCGATTTTGGGCTAATCATACCGTTTTGAGCTAACTACTGGGATCAAAGGGTTGTTTTTACTAATACGTTTCCCAAGCTTGCATAGAAGATCTCGCTTTGTTGGCTTAACTGAAAACCAGACAGAGAAAGAAAAAGAGGCAGGCAGAGAAACATGATGCCTACGCCTAAAGTAACATTGTCTGAAGCAGTATGATATGGATTCCATATTTACATTTTTGCGATAGAATTTCCAGGTTAAGATGTACGTTTGCTTAATTTTTTTACAGGATAGCAGTAAACCTTGAAAATCTTAAAAAATTCATACTAAAACGCGCGTATACAAGACGGCATTAGGAGGTTTATTTCTCCATAAATTTTGAAGTAATGAAAATATTCGGCTGTACTAGAACTCATTTTTAGGGAATTTAATGCTCTTTCAAAGTTAAGAGATGTATGTTCGCTTAATTTTTGACAGGAAAGCAATAAACCGTGAAAATCCTAAACAATTCAGACCAAATTGTGGAAATGAGACCGCATTATAAGATTCATTCTGGTATAACTTTTGAAGTAATAAAAATATTCGGCTCTATTACGACTTTTTTTTTTATTTAATACCCTTTCAAAGCTAAGAGATGTACGTTTGCTTAATTTTTGACAGGAAAGCACTAAACCGTGAAAATCCTAAAAAATACAGACAAAATATGTGTACGAGACGGCATTATGAGATTCCTTTCTCCATAACTTTTGAGGTAATGAAGATATTCGATTGTATTAGAACCCATCTTTCGGGAAAATTGTTGCTCTTTCAAAGTTAAGAGATGTATGTTCGCTTCATTTTTTATAGGAAATCAGTAAACCGGTTTAATCTGTGAAAAAAGAATCATCATAGACAGGATTCAAAATCATGTCCTCCCATTTCTTTCTCCCTCCCAGCATGGCTTTGTACCGAATGGATCTTGTGAAACCAACTTAGCTGTCCTATTGTCTCACGCCACGGATGCCTTAGCAAATAGACAAGAACTTGACGTCATATACCTAGACTTCTACAAAGCATTTGAAACTGTCAATCACAAACTTCTTATACACATGCTTGCTTTCAGATTTAGTATACACGGACCCCTCCTTCAGCTTCTAACATCATATTTGTCTGACAGAGAACAACGTGTCGCCTTTTGTGGTAGCACATCCAAGTGGCTCCCCATGCTTTCAGAAGTCCCTCAAGGAAGTTCCTTAGGGCCAGTTTTATTTTCCTTCTTCATTGATAACATATGTGAACAGATTGATAATTCTTGCTCGGTACTTCTTTACGCTGATGACTGCAAAATTTTTAAGACAATTAAATCTACTGAATATACTTTCTTCCTTCAAGCCGCTATAGATTCTGTTGAAATGTGGTGCAATAATTGGTTACTGAAAGTCAATCCTTGCAAAACTGTTGCAATGCGTTTCTCACTGAAAACCCATAATACAAAATGTACACATTAGCCTCATTTAATATACCATGGGTAGACCATTACAAATATCTGGGTATCATATTTGATGAAAAGCTCAATTTACCCCTCACATTGAATTCGTAACTTCTAAAGCACTCATACTTCTTGAAATTCTCTACAGGTTTACCGATATTAAATATTTCAGAGCTCTTCGGTCATATTTTCTCACTTGTGTACTTCCTACTACTGAATACTGTTCATCTATCTGGCCTATGGCTTGTGAAACCAACTTATTTAAATTGCACAAAGTTCAAAATTCCTTTATCCGCATTGTGCTATCATGGCCAATATAATGTTTAGATGACTTTGTTATAAACGATTTTTCCCTAAACCTAGAAGGTAGGCCACCCTTCAGACGTAGAGTGGGCAGTGTGTGATTTTGAGAGTGTGTGAGTAAGCGAACAAGGGTTGGAATTTTCTTTTCTTTGACATAAAACATTATCACATGTCCTGAGTCCTGGAAATATATTCATTATTTCTTGTATGTAGAAAATAATAAAAAAAACTTAAGCAAGTAAAATTTCAAACACAAAAACAGGAAACCTAACACTATTTTTATTTTAGGTTGGCCACTAGTTGAAGTGTACTGAAAAGTTTAATTCAAATTGTCCAATAGAAAAGATCCTTGCCGAGCATGGAGAAACAGAAATGAACTTTGAAACCTATGGTTTCTTTCTTATTTCTTTCTTAATGAATTCCATAGAACACTAACGTTATGCATGAAAGACAAGAGAAAAGGTCTGTTTCTATCAGTTCTTAAAAATAGGGCACGATGCACGATATTTATCCTTTATAATTTCTGATATATGTTGTGTGTGCGTGCCTATGATATTGTGTGTGCGTGCATGTGATAAAAATCGAAACGAGTATGCTTTCTTACGAGCCTTGTAACTTTCTTGGTAAAACGTTAGTTTCGTATTCGCGAGGTCCTCGGTTCGGTATCAGCGGCGGACAGTCCTGACTTAGGTATCCCAGTGTTTTCCTCAACCACGCCAGGGATATACCGGGATGGTACACTTCGCATCAAAAGGTTGTGACAGCGAATGCCGTACAGCTAGGCAACCAAAATGGCACTTTCTTATCCCATAATTGTGTCTGGTAAACAGACCCCACCTTCCTCCGTCTCGCCCATACTAAAATCAACAAACATCATGAGCGCGTTTTTTTTCCTTCAAAATAGACATGTACTAGTATCGATAAAATGAAAGAATAAAAGCGAGACGAATCAATATACACAAGTAATTGGGAGGGAGAAATTTAAATACACAATAAAATTTGAGCCAAAGTTGCCTAAATACCTTAAAATACATTCAATTTTAACATACAATGAAACATTGAAACCGATGGATGTCTGTTAGACAGAGGCAGAGAAATGAGACAGAGAGAGAGAAAAAAAAAGGGGGAAAGAGAAGAAGAAGTAAAGATAAAAATATGCAATTTAAACGTAGTAAAAAATATTAAGTTCATTTCCCACACTATTAAGTTCAGTTTCTACAAATCAAATCTAACAGCAAGATAGAAGTGACTTTTGCATTTTATATTTGTGCAGTGTTATTCGAATATATAAAGGGTGCTTCAAAAATTCATTAAGTCAGTTTCAAAATGGAGACCAAACTTGGTGGTCAGATTAAATACTAATGATTTAAAGTAAAACTTCAGATTTTTTAGACACATCTAGGATAATGTCAAAAGTGTAACACACACTCTTTGTTTGCGCGGGGTTAGTTTGCAAATTCGGTGGGGCTTATTAAACATACTGTTTCGGAATACATTGTAATCAGGGATTCTGCCAGGATTTTCAGATTGCGGGGAAGCGTAAAGGCAAATTTGGCAGGGTGGACGTAGAGTTTTGTACAATTTCTATGATCTTTTGTCCGCAATATGTTAAAGTTGGGGGTAGTCTTGGGGATTTGGTCTGGCACCCCCTTCATGGGCCGGGGTCTGACGGAATCACTGTTTCTAACAAACCCAATAGACGCACAAAAAGAGAGAGTGTGTGTAAAGTAAGAGAAAAATAAAGATAAATAGATAGAGAGAAGAAGAAGGAGAGAAAGACGCAGCGAAGAGACGATAACAATACATCCAGAAAGAGAGGAAGAGAGAAAGACCAATGAAAAACATGAAAACTACATTATCATTATGCTAAATAGCACACACACTGTTTGCTGGGATTCTGACTAGTGATGCTTCGTAACTTCTCCACAACCCGAAAATAAATCTCTGTTTGAATACATCAGTGTATGCGAAAAAGAAACAGGCTGGTGGGGAATCGAACCCAGGTTTTCAAATTAGAAGTCCAGAACGCTAGCGATACTCCATGGGTAACTGTATCCAGAACATGCTGAACAAATGTTATAGTGTTTCTTTCTAAGAATAATAACATGAAAAGTGAATGCTTCTGATCAACGACGTATTCTTAACTGCCTGATAACCCCCTGAGACTTGATTTGGACTTTTCCAACCAACATTCGTAAATCGTCTTCCTCTCTTTATTGACTCAGGTGCTTCACTGCACAGTCGGAAATATTCTCCGTTTTGTATGAGAAGTAATGATTAGATTATTCACGATTGCTTTGTAAAAAGTTTTCAGCTTGAACAGGATTTGAACCCATGTTGGGTTGTTTTCGTATAGAAATGTCAAACGGGTTTCCCCTACTACAATTTGCCAACGAACTTACACCTATGAATAACCAAGTTCAAATGCGAGGAAAATGTAACACTGGGGCTATGTATTACATTTTGTCTGTATGTATTGTGTGGTAAGTAAACACATGTGTATGCATGTCGTTGTCATTTCGAATTATGAAATGAATACATTATGGAAGTTTTAGGAACAAATCCAGTTTAGGCTAAGTATTGCCCATTAAGATACGATCATTTATTGTCATTTATTTTAACGTAAACCAGCCTGAACGATTCTAATATCACCAAAAGAAAATTGTCATTAGCAAATCTAGAAGTTAAAACTTCAATTGAAAGTTCTAACGGCCGGTTACACCAACGCTCGTTAAAAAATTAACAAATCCGTTAACCTCTTCACCACCAGTGACATACACGTGTATGCCATGATGAAATGTTCCCAAGATTCAATGACATACATGTATATGCCATGTTTCTAATTGAAACCAAAGCGAATTTTAAAGTCTGAAACAGGTGTTATTTGCTGTCATAAATTGTGAAATCATCAATAGATGGCAGGTCCAAAGCAGTTACTAAGTAGGAATTCTATGCGCATTGCAGGTTCAACATTCTGGAAGATCCTTTGTTAGGGGTGTAACTTTAAATTGTATAGGAAAGCGCCTGTTTCTGAACATGGCTAGAACAACTGCATTTGCCGTAGTCGTAGAATTGCCAACATGAGCGCAGTTACGGAAGGCATGGGGAGCATTGCCCCCAACTATCTGACAGAAAATAATAATTTTTTCTCCCCCTAACCATCCATCCGTCCATCAATCCATATAATTTATAGCCCCATGGTCACTGATTCACTCACTGACTCACTGACTGACTCATCGATACAAATTCCCAGGCCAAACTACTGGAGCTAGAAACACCAAATTTAGTATGAAGGTGCAGGACCATGAGTAGGTAAAGGAAAAATGCGACGTCTTGAAAAAGTCGCCATTTTGGATCCAAAATGGCCACCAAATCCATTGTTGTATAGAATGCACAGCCTAAACTGCTGGGCTAGCGAGATGAAGTTTGTCATGAAGGTACTTTGTCTCTAGTAGGTTACGACAATATTGCCAAATATCTCCAAAGTCGCCATCTTGAATCCAAAATGGCAGACCTCAAAAATCCACTTTCCACACCGTTTGAGCATGAGATACGAAATTTGGTATGAAAATGTATGACCAAAAGTAATTTAGGAAAATATTGCAAAATGTCTCCAAAGTCGCCATCTTGGATCCAAAATGGCGGACCTAAAATCTACTTTCCACACCGTTTGAGCTATAGATACCAAATTTGGCATGAAGATGTATGACCAACGGTACTTTAAGAAAGTATTGCAAAATGTTAAAAAAATCACCCTCTTGGATCCAAAATGGCCGCCGAACCAATTGTTTTATAGAATACACAGCCTAAACCGTTGGGGCTACTGAAATGAAATTTGGTACGAACGTACATTATCACCAGTAGGTTATGACAATGTTACACAAGTTATCCATAGACGTCAATTGGAATCCAAAATGGCGGACACAAGAATACATTTTCCACACCGTTTGAGCAAGCGATACGAAATTTGGCATAGAGGTGTACTATCATTAGTAGTTTAGGAAAATATTACAATATGTGGGAAAAGTCACCATCTTGGGTCTAAAATGGCGTCCAAATACCCATTTTCCACAACGTTCGAGCTAGGGAAATGAAATTTTTTTGAAGGTGCACCATCACGTGTAGGTCACGACAATATAGGAAAACGTTAAAAAGTCGCCATCTATATCCAAAATGGCCACACATTTCTTAAACCGCTGAAGGTAGATAAATGAAACTTGGTATGAGGGGGTATTACCAAGAGTAGATTACAATAAATGATGCAAACCTTGATTATGGGGGCGCAGCTCCCCGAGGGGTTGCAGGTAGATCGGCAGCAAGGGGAAACAGTATCCCGGACAGCCCGGTTACGATAAAAGGGGCGAAGCTCCCCAGAAACCATGAAGTTGGGAGCGTAGCTCCCACGGGAGCCTGGCGGCATCGCCCCAGCGAAGCAAAGTGTGTCCACATAATATATAGCCCATGGTCACTGATCCACTCACTGACAGACTGACTGACTGAATCATCCATATAAATTCCCAAGCCATACTACTAAAACTAGAAACACCTAATTTGGTACGAAGGTGTAACACCATGAGTAGGTAAAAAATATCATACATTTGGAAAAAGTAGCCATCTTGGTTCCAAAATGGCCACCAAAGCCATTGTATTATAGAATACACAGTCTATACGGCTGGGTCTACTAAAACGATATTTGGTACGAAGGTATAATATCACTAGAAGGAAACTAAATTATTACACAATGTGTCCAAAGACGCCGTCATGGATCCAAAATGGCGGACCTTAAAAATCGATTTTCCACACCGTTTTAGCTAGAAACACCAAGTTTGGTATGAGGTTACATGATCACTAGTAGTTTAGGAAAATATTAAAAAATGTTGCAAAGTCGCCATATTGGATCCAAATTGCCGCCGAACCCATTGTTTTATAGAATACAGGCTAAACGGCTCGGGCTACTGAAACGAAATTTTGTTCGAAGGTACACTATCGCCAGTAGGTTTGGAAACTATTACAAAATAGATCCACAGACGCCATCTTGAATCCAAAATGGTGAACCTAAAAATCCATTTTCCACTCCGTTCGAGTTAGAGATACAAAATTTTGCATAAAGGTGTATAAAAACAAGTAGTTTAGGAAAATATTACAAAGTTTTGTAAAAGTCACCACATTGTATCCATAATGGCCGCCCAAAAATCATTTTCGACACCGTTTGAGCTATAGAATTTAAATTTTATATGAAGGTGTACCTTCACGAGTAAGTCACGGCAATATAATAAAACGTTAAAAAAAGTCGCCATCTTGGATCCAAAATGGCCTCCAAACCCATTGTTGTATAGAATACACAGTCTAAACCGCTGGAGCTAGAAACACCAAATTTGGTACAGAGGTACATCATCATTAGTAGGTTAAGAAAATATTACAAAATACATCCAGAGACGCCATCATGGACCCACAATGGCGGACACACAAATCAAGACTTTTGCAACCAACAAGTTTACCGTGTGGCTGCGTCTTATTTCCTTGCCACACTAAATCAGTAGAACATTGCGTTTAGGTCATGACAGAGACATCGATCTCTGTATATTGTGAGTACGCAAAGGACAGATTCATATGAGCCAGGATTGAATCCAGGAACAAGATGCTCAGTAGGGTGGATCGAAAAAACACTTTTTTTTTTAATTTTCTATGTGGATGGGTAGGATTTTTGCCCAAATGGCTTCAGCTCGGTCAGTCGGCATCTCAAGCTGGCGCCAGACCCCTGCAATTGTAAATTCGACCTAAAAATTTCCTTTCTGAAAAAAATATATTGAAAATTCATATTTAAAAAAAAAAAACATAATTTCGCTTAGAAATGGTAGGAATTGACCTTAGAATACACTTAGTATAAAATGTCTGAAACAGACGGAGGTTTGCATGATAATTACAAAATTTACAGTTATATCTCTTTCATCAAAAATCTCATCGTCGGAGATTGAAGCAACACGCCAAATTATATTATCAGTTGTGGGATAAGCGTACTCTTCGACAGTTCTTTGGCAGGAGGTTACCAACGGTTGCTAGAAATGTTCACAGCTTCTTCTCTTGCCCATAAATAGTGCCTTAAAACGTTATCTACAGTTGGTAAACTTATCGGCGTTAACGCACCACAAAGCACTTTTTGTGGGCATTCAATGGTATTGTGCGTTTCATCTGATTTTAGAACCTTATGTAAAGTCATCGATTCCCAACAAAGAAATCACCAGGCACAAAGACAGTGACTACAAACTACTAGAGACAGAGTCACGAAAAGTAAACCCAAAGCACTTAGTTCACGTATTATTGGTCACTGGCACTGACACTTTCACGTGACAAAACGTACAGCAAACTTTTCCAATAAGAAAACAAGGAAATCTTTACCAGACACAAGAAATTCACCTACAATCACTTCCACGCGCGACACGTTGATCAACACAAATTATTAATCACAAACTACTGATAAGATGAAGGCGAAGATCCAGTGCAGGCAGCGAGGGAGTCCAAATATACGGTAAAAGGGGAGTTGGGTTGCGAAAAAAAAATCAAATACACTAGCTTGTAAAAGTGGTTAATTTTAGTGATTTTTCCATTTTTGACAATACATATTGTCAAAAATAAGTTATCTTAAGCCCATAATTTCATTCTAATGTCAATTCCTACCATTTGTAAGCGAAATTAATGTTGTTGTTTTTGTTTTTCAAATTTTAGGTCGATTTTTAAAATTGCAGCGGTCTGGTGGAAGCTTGAGATGTCTATCGATCTAGCCCAGTTTTTTGCACTTAATATAGAGGCCATTTGGTCAAAAAATCACCGCATTCACATAGAGGATTCAAATAAAGTTTTTTTTTTCGATTTAACCTATTGCCCAGCTTTCACACCAAACATGATTCCAAATTCTGAACTTGGTTTTCCTAAGTTAATTATATTACATTACATAATGTGCTCGTTGCATTGTAATAAAACTGTAAAACTCTAATTAAAATTTTAGCTTATAAATAAATACACTGTTCATTTCAGCAGCATGAAAATTTTAATGGTTTTAAAAGGCCAAAAATCGAATTTTCCCCGATTTTTAATCTCCTCAGTAGAAGGGGGGGAGAAGATATTATTAGATTTTTATTGCAATTTTACACAGTTTATGCAGGGACCGAAACTCAACTTTTGTGCACTAACCGCCATAAAACTTTAAACTTTCGATTACTTTCTTTTTAAAAATGAAAATGCAAAAACATGTAAATTTTACAATTTGCAAGTTGTTTTGGGAGGCAGAAGATATTATTGGATTTGGATGAAATTTTGCACAGTTTATATAGGGACCGAAACACAACTTTGCACACTAGTCGATTCCAATTTTCTAAATTACGATTACTTAAAAAAATATGTGCATGTACCCTTGCGTGCTATTCTGTATTACCGTCCAATAGCAATGAAAAGTAAAAAGCTTCAAAATATAAACGACAATAAGTGAAATACGACAAATGTTAAGAATCCAAAATGGCTGCCGTCGGCCATTTTGTTTACTTTGTGTATTTACACTTGCGTACCATTCTGTATTACCGCCCAATAGCAATGGAAAGTAAAACAACTTGAAAATATGAACGACAATAAGGGAAATAACATGAATGCCAAGATTCCAATACGGCTGCCGTCGGCCATATTGAATGTCAAAAACAAGCCTAGAAGCTGGTTTGTCCTTTTTCTGTTAGATATATCATTCACTATGAATCTGGCTTTAGCTTTATTTCCATAATTAATGAAAAATTGGCTTACGATTTTTATATAATTCTACAAGGAATTCTGGCTCCTCACAATAAGGGGAAGAATTTCTGCTGGTGGCGAAGGGGTTAAGAGCATTTAACGTCTGATTAAGAGCAATGACTGTTTCTCCAACACCGGTTAACGCTCTGTTAAAGTTCCCGTTAACTTGAATCATCCGAATTTCTGTGATTAATTATTTAACAGTACGATAGTGATGTTACTCAGAAGTTTGAAAAGAGAAAACAAAGGGAAAGAAAGTAAAACATACAATTACATGATAATAGAATGAATATATACTTTTGCACACTACAATAAGTTTTATCATCGAAAATCATATTTTAAGTACATAAATGATTGAAATTAATGTCAGCGCTTGGTGCAATTCGCAATGCTATATCAGGACGTGGTGTGGGGTATTTCTTGTTGACTGCGTGGCGTAATTCGTTAGGGCGTGTTTTTCTAAAGCAGTTTAAATTTTAGTTGCGGTGGTTCGAACAATGACTAGGAGACAGATGTGTTTTCCTTTCACTAAACGTAAAAGGAACTTGAATGTGATATATTATATAATATTTTGGTTCTTAAATGCTTTTTATACATTAAAGTTGAATTCAATCCATTTACGTACTTGGCGAAATTAACGTGATGAAGCGTTCCATATTTTTCTGAACAGTCACGAAATTTAACACTTTGTATCGTCTTTTAGGGTTCAGCCGGAACTCTGATTTATCCCGGATTTCACCAAATATTGCCAGAAAATCTAATGAATCAAAGGAGGGAATAATTTTATTAAAAACTACAATGTTTTGCGCTAAAATCGCTGTTAATTACACTCTAGCACCAAGATGGTAGGGCCTACTTAATCGTTTGTGTGGAAATTATACATTACTTTCTAAAATTAAAGTAACTTACAGTAAATTCGGGTTCCTGAAAGTACTTTGTTTTAGGATGCCCAATATGACTTTCCGATTCGGTGTCCCGGATTTGGGTGCGGAAAATCTGAATACTTGATGTGAAATGTAGATACAGAAAAGAAAAATAAACACACAGGTAACATGTCCCTGTGGTCCAGTGACTCAGGCCTATAGCCAGGGTTTTCTTCAGAGGATTCCGTTAGGATATTCAGTTTGAGGGGGGGGAGTAAAGTCAAAATTGGGAGGGTGTAAGTGAAATTTTGCACGGTTTCT
>JAGDQP010009720.1:32650-45598 GCA_022664845.1 Lepisma saccharinum | reverse complement strand
TTTCATGAGCAATAATGATAGGGTCTAATAATTATATTTTAGGATTTATCTTTAGACAGTAACACAGTATAATTTAAGCAGAATCTTGTCAAGTCAAAATAGCTAACCAAAAGGGCAACATTAGATTCCATGTTTGAAATTCGAAACGCTTCTTCTTTAGACAATGCATTGAAATGTATAACATACTGTAGCCCATTGGCTGGAACAAGCATGTGACAATTCTTTTGCTTTCGAAGCTGACGGATGTTTTATGCCAGCAAGAATTAAACCCCTGATCAAGGGTGTGCTAGAGAGGCTCGCGCGACCCCTTTATTAAATAGTTAGATTTGTTCCTAAACTTTTGTTCAATAGTTATAATAACTCTTCTGTTCCGAGCCCTTTGTAAAATTATTTGAAGCAAACTCCTGCCCAGGATCCCTTAATTATAAGGCAGCGATCTTTACCAACCACTCACTCACAGGAACTGTCTAAAATAGGAAGTAAAATATCTGGAGCCCCCCCCCCCTTCCCCCAATGTTTCCGGCAACCTGCATTTTCTAGCTTGTGATCCGCTTGCCTTTCGTATGAAACTTGCAAAATGGAAATACTGATTAAAAACATATTGTTACGTGTTTATGTCCATATTACCCCGGGATCTGGTTGCATGTATGTCTACAACTTTCTTCCACTATTTACATTTTATGTATTACAAAAGTAAGTTGAATCCAGTTTTAACGTATCACAGTAAAAAGAGCGTAAAATTTGCTTTCCGCACTCAGGTGATGGATAAAAGATTCATCTGTGCTTTACAATAATTTATTATGAAAATATTTTATTAGTATTCTATTCAAGATCTTTTGAATGCATCAAATTAGTTTACACACGCCTTGAACACACACACACACGCAAACATAAACGCCAGCGGTTTGTTACTTGATTGCGGACTGCACAATTTATTTGTTGCCAATCTTTTTTCATCCTGACAATCAAAATTCGTTTAGCCTATGAGAAATTTTGAAATCAAATAGTTTCTTAGCCTAATCATCCGTTTGTAAACGGTTAGTTAAATTCGTCACGTTAGCGTTGGTGAAATGAAAAAAATAGACTGATTAAAAACTTAGTTTTCAGATGGTATATTTAATCGACGTTGGAGAAACCGGCCATAAGTTTGAGAAACAGGAATTTTGAAGCGAATTGATATTAATAGTGTAGATACTAGTAATATTAGTACAAAATTTTGAGAAACCGGCCTCTGAAAGTAGTAATGGCATTTCTGCAGGTTTAGATTCAGCTAAAAAATACTAGTCCAGTGGAACGACGTCAGACTTCTGAGTAGTGAAAGTGACTAATAGAGGCTCGAACACCACTTCTTGCCAAAGATATTTTACAAGGCAAAATTGAACAATCAAATAAACACTTCTGTTCGTAAATGTGGGAACATCGAACCGAATTCCCTTTGGTAGGAACGTTCTTCTAGAAAAAGAAGACGACGACGATTAACGAATATTGGTTGGAAGATGCAACATAAAGTATCGGTGTGTTAACAGTGTAAATACTAAGAACTCATTGAACAGAGCATGTGTTACGTAGAGTTTTAGAAGTGAAATGTGTGGTGCAGTGGATCCGTCTTGACCTGTCAATCATAAAGGCCTGGGTTCGATTCCCCAGTCAGCGGCGTGTTCTTTCGACTAAAATGATAGCTTCAACTATTTGAAGAGTTCAATCAGAGATTCTTCTTGGGCTGGAGAGACAACAAGCATCACTAGCTAGAATCTGAAAGTAAACTGTGATTTTGCGTTTGTTCATTAGAATGATAATAAATCAATCTTGTTTCAATGTTTTCATTGATATTTTTCTATCCTTGTCTTTCTTTCCATAACTTCGTCAATTCCTTTTTTTCTTACTCATTCCTTCTCCTACACACACTCTCTGTCATTATGTGTGTGTGTGTGTGTTTATTCTATCTCTGCGGATTATTATAAACAATAGTTTATTCGTGTCGTGAGGAAAATGGCCTGATACTACCTCAGTCAGGATAGATGGCCGTACTAGAACCTTTCGCTTGCTAAGCCAACGTTATAGCAACTGAGCTACGGCCACTCGATCCATCTCGGTTTCCATGTCGATCCATCCACACGGCATTAGGAAGCAATATGCCGATTAACCGAGCAACAGTTTATATATTATACTCGTTGAGTTTGCATCTTATTTATAGCTTTTAGGCACCTATGAATCACTCCCAGATAAGGTTTTGTGAAATGCGTTAGTTAGTAGGCCAGGCCCTAAATTGAAGGTACCATAGCCGTACATGCCTGGTGTGGCTGAGGAAAACACTGGGAAAACCTAAGTTAGGACAGTCAGCCGCTGGTACCGAACCGAGGACCTACAGAATACGAAACCAACGCTCTTCAAAGGTATGATGGACGTTTGGAACAAAGCATACTCATCTCTACATTTATCACACGCATTTGTCTGGAAAGAGAAAGATTTTAATTTATCTCAGATATTCTCCATATGATGCTCAAAGTTTCATTATTTTATTTGTATCAGTTGAATAATAATAATAATAATAATAATAATAATATATATACCCAACCCGTCTGGTCAGCGGGGAGAGGCCTCATCCAATAGTGCACTGGATATGGCTGTGATTTATATATATAAATTACATTTACTATAGCTTAGCACGCAACATATTTTGTGTATTTTGCTACTAACATCTTCTTTGTAACGTAAATAACAACATAATATCAGAAATTATAAAGCATGAATATTGTGCCCCATTTTTAACAACTGATAGAAACAGACGTTTTGTCTTGTCTTTCGTACATAACATTAGTGTTCTATGTAATACTCGATTCATTAAGAAATAAATAATTACCTAGTAACCATAGGTTTCAACGTTCATTATCGTTTCTCCTTGTTCGGTAAGGATCTTTTCTATCATACAATTTAAATAACATATTTCAGTAAATTTCAGCTAATGGCTCAACTAAACTAAAATTGAATTAGGTTCGCTGTTTTGCTGTTTCAAATGCGATTCTCTTACGTTGTTTTTATTATTATTATTTCGTACATACTACAAGAAACCATAAATATCTTTCCAGAAGCCAGGACATGTGATAATGATTTATCTTAAAGAAAAGAAAATTCCAACCCTTGCTCGTTCACGCACACACTTTCAGAATCACACATCGTCCCGTCTACGTCAGTTGGGTGACCTATCTTCTAGGCTGAGAGAAAAATCGTGTATAATAAAGTCATGTAAACATTATATTGGCCATGATAGTACAACACAAGGTACCCAACCTGCAACAGAAATCTAACGTAGATATTTTGAACTATCTTGACTTAAAAAAGATAAAAAACAAAGACACACGAAGAAAACTAAATGACTTAAAATTTCTTTATGAAATAATGCAGGCCACACTCAGGACCAACGACCTTCTTCCACTTTTTAACCTAAGAGTACCAAGACAAAATTCTCGTTCACAACATCATTTCTACCTCTCAAAAGCGAGATTGTGTTTGGTCCAGCGATCTCTTGTGTACAGATTATCACATTTTTACAATACTCTTCCTTTGCCACCAGATTTCTGCCTCAGTAAAAGTAAATTTCGAAAGGCTTGTCATGTGAATCTAGAATTAATGTTAAAACCAACTGATCTTATACCCATTGTATAATTCTTTGTTGTTATTATAATTTTTATTATTATATCACTTTGTTACAAGAACGGTGTAAAATGGCGTTTACTGTATCCGTTCTAACTTCTAATAAATAAGTTCTCAAAAATTCATACTAAAATGCGCGTATGAGACGCATTATAAGATTAATTTCTCCATAACTTTTGAAGTAATGAAGATATTCGACATTACTAGAAGTTATTTTTTCTAAAATTGAATCCTCTTTCAATGATAAGAGATGTCTGTTTGCTTAATTTTTTATATGAAAGCAGTAAACCGTGAAAATAAGTAAAAAGTTCATACGAAAAACCGCATATGAGACGGCATTATGAGATTCATTTCGCCATAACTTTTCAAGTAATGAACATATTCTAGTTTGCTAGGATTCATTTCTTCGATAATGTAATCCTTTTTCAAAGTTAAGAGATGTTCGTTTGCTTCATTTTTAAAGAAAGCAGTAAACTATGACAATGCTCAAAATTCGTATTAAAATGCGCGTATGGGACGGCATTATGAGATTCCTTTCTTCATAACTTTTGAAGTAATGAAGATATTCGACTCTACTAACGAGAGAACATTCCCAACTGATCAGCCGATATTTACATGAATATTTTTTTCTCACTAGATTTTAAAATGTAATGCACGAAAATGACATCCATAGACCCAACCATCTGAAAATTTTGAATATGATTTTATTTGAAATATCGCTTTGTGACTATTTGTACGTTGTAAGGAATACGTATGAAGACACCTGTCATGATAAAACCGCTACGGGAATATGATCCAACCTTTGGGTAATGACAATAGGTGAAGGGCTACATCTGGTGGTGTTATGAGAATCATAGTCGCCATCTTGAAAACCGCCATCGTGGATTCGGGTCGAGAATTTTAAATGGAAAGAGGGTGAAAAATCATTTTAGGCTAGCCTATTCCCAGAAATTCAAATATGAAGAAATTTTATACCTACGCTTATTTGTTTAGGAGATAGAAATTCTAAAAATTACAATTTGGCGTCAACACCACGTATGTGCATGTTGTTAAGACTGTGAAATTAGCATCGCATTTTCCAGCTACGGCTTCAAAATGCAATAGGCCCGTCAACAGTACCTTTTGAAGAATTCCAGGCATTAGTGTTACAATTATCTTTAGTTTGTGCTTACTATGATCATTACTATTATTATTAGTAGTAGTGAATACTATGGCAGTGGCATTATTATTATTACTACTATACAAATAACAATAAGTATTATGCGATGTTTGGAGACCTCTGATATGAAATATGAATGTTATTCGATGTTGAACTTTCTGCCCACAGCTAATATTTTTAAAAAAACTAAGTGATTTCAGCATAAGGCGAAATGGGCGAAATGCGAGCAGTGATTCCTCCGGACTTCTTTGTAGGGAATGTCGTCCCAAAATCCTCAAAAATACCCATAACTTTAATTTTTTGCGGGCAAAAATTGATAGAAACTACGCAAAAATCTGCTTAAGCCCTCTTATTTTGACTTTACACCCCCTTAACTGAATATCCTGGCGGAATCCCTGGTTCGAAGTTTTAATTTTTCTTTACAAAAGTAGCTTGTGATATTTGGCTACTTTTAATATTTTTATTACTTTCATTAGTACGACTACTGCTATTCATAATATTAATATTAATAATAATACATATCATCATGTTATCACTAATACTACTGTTACTACCACTAACATATAGTAAAAAAAACAGCTGTGATAATTCAACACAATGCGGTGTCCCAGCGTGACTACCACTTTTTGTGTTAAATCAACACCACACACGGTGTTGATTTTGGTACTTGGAGAAACAAAACTGCCGCTGCAGAGAGATTTGAACACGGGTTGCTCAGTTAGAAGTCGAGCGTCTTACCGACTGTGCTAAATTGTCAGACCAAAAGATCGCTAGATTGAAACATTATAGAGTTTAAAAAATGTTGCTGAACCCCAAACACAAACAAAATTACTTTCACGACTTATGTCATGATTTAATCACTTTTCCATTGGCCAATTAGGGATCAGAATTCCCATTCATTGAGAATATGTTCCATTTCTATGAAAGCAAGCGCAGCATTTGACATGTTGTTACGATAAGAAAGTAGTAATGATGCCCAAGTGTTTGGTTGTCGCCATCTTACTTGCTTTCATAGAAATAGAATATTCTCAGTGAATGGGAATTCTGGTTCCCAATTGACAAATAGGAAGTGATTAAACCATGGGATAAGTCGTGCAAGTAACTTGGATTGTGTTGGGGATTCAGCAATATATATCTGATCTCCTACATTGTTTAAATCTATAGTGACGTCGTTTAATTCAAATGTTGTTAAGTAAATATCGATTGCTTCTAGTGCATTTTATGTCTGATGATTTAGCCAACTCGGTAAAACAATCGACTTCTAACGGAGCAACCCATGTTCAAATCTCGCTGCAGCTATAACTTTTTCTTGTCCCAGTACCGAAATCAACAGCGTGTGTTGTGTTGATTTAACACACAAAAAGTGGTAGTCACGCAGGGACACTGTATTGTGTAGAATTAACACAGCTATTTTTTTGCAGTGTACTATAACTAATAATAATAATAATAGCTATTAACTAAATATAGTTTGCAACACTGATGCTCAGAGTTCTTCAAAACGTGCTGAGGACGAGCCTACTTCATTTTGAAATCGTTACTGAAGAACAAGATGCTAAGTTCACTATCCTAATAAAATGCACATACGTGGTATTGACTTTCCCTATGACGATGTGCTTACTTTGTTGGCAATTTTGGTGGGCACACAAAAAGTCTCCCAGCAACGAATTCAGCATACCTGCACAACCGTTGAACCCGGTGTTACCCAGTGCACATGATTATTTTAAAAACAACTGGTTTTGTGTGCCCAGCTAAGTTACCAACAAATTGAGCACATATTGTAGGACGCCCAAATTGTAACTTCTATAATTTCTGTCTCCTAAACAAATAAGAGTAGGTATAAAATGTCTTCATATCTGAAATTACTGGGAACAAGCTAGCCTAACATGATATGTCACATGATCCTCTTTCCATTTAAAATTATCGAGCCGAATTCAAGATGTCGATCATGTTCCTCATACCACCACCAGATGTAGCTCTTCACCTATTGTCGTTACCCAAAGGTTGGATCATATTCCCTTAGCGGTTTTATCACGACAATTGTCTTCATACCTATTCCTTACAACGTACGAACAGGCACAAATTGATATTTCAAAAAATCCTATTCAACTTTTTAAAAAAGGTTGGGTGTAAGGATGTCATTTTCGTGCATTGCACGTTAAAACCTAGTGGGAAAAAATATCTCATGTAAATATCGGCTGAACAGTTTGGAATATTTCCTCGTAAGACTGACTTTTTTTAAAAAATTTAATGCTGTTTCAAAGTTGAGATGTAAATGGCTTAGTTTTTATTAGGAAAGCCGTAAAACCAAACTTTACGTAAATGGGGCAATCACGGAAAGGCTGTTCGGCCTCCATTTTGAAAATTGTTGGCTCTGCAGATGTCGAGGGAAATTGGGAAGTCTAACCAAAATAAAATTTTAAGTTACAACCCAATTAACTCGAAACTGCAAATAAACTCTCGGCACATCAATTTTTTACGGGACTATACAGTGGCTCCTGGACTACTAAGTTTGTTCTTTCATGTTAAATCAGAGTGTTCCTAACTCATTACTTAAGTTTGTTAGCTCTTGCTAGAGTACTTATCTTGAGAGTTTCAGGCTCTCGCCAAAAGAACCCACAGATGGAATCTACACCTAACTCCAACAAAACGCACTCTTTCTATTCTCAAACAACTACACTGCAAATTTTAAGAAATACGCTCCACGCACAAACAAACCCAGCGTACCTGAACAATTTGACCTTTTACTGTCCCACAAAATTCCCATATTTCGAGGAAAATGTTAAGTTTACCACTAACTCTTTACGTTTACCATTTGCCAAAGTTACTCGGCCCGGAACCTTAGGCTATCTCAATTGGCAGGTAGCAAGATGAAGTAAACAAATTGAAAAGTTTTCACGCAATTGACCAAAACTCAACTGACGTTCATTACAGGCCAGATAGTTATTTTGATCGTACAACCCTAAAATGAAAGATGTTTGATGATTCTATCTTAAAAGCATTACTTCGTGAACTGAATGTTTAAAGGTATAAAAATTTAGCTACAAAAATCGAGATTTAAAAATCTATACAAAATGCTCGTTTCAGCGCAATATTTTATGTAGGGTTTCAAGCGTTCTATCCTAATTGAATTTTATTTTCTTGTATATGTTTCTTTTTAATTGTCGATTTGACTTTGTACGTGTTACTTCGACATGAAAGTAAAGACAATTTAAATGAAATGCAATCCAGTTAAAATGGTCTGTAAACAACCATCTTTAACTCAGATCAAAATGTGTTGTTCAGTTCGCAAAATTCTATTTAAGTTGAAAGGATGTGATATGTTAACCCAGGTGATGGAAGGTTCTTTACAGTTACGTTTAAATACAGTTTCCAGGAATGTTTTTTGAAATGACAATTTGCTTGGTGAACTTTATTGTAACTTGTCTAAGGTAAAGTTTGAAACTTTCTTACCAGAGAAATTCATCACATCACCTCCTCTCCCTAAAATCACTTCTGCAAGGGATCCTAGGTAAGTATTCATCGTTACAGAAAGTTGATAGGTACCACGTTTTCCAATCATATTATACCTCTGTGTTAATGCTGTGAAACCTGGAAAAGAATGTTCCAGAACTTACTAATGCCATATTTGAAACAGTCAATGTCCGGGCGGACAATTTTAGAAATCGTCCTCATCTTACCATCTCTAACGCTCATAAAATGTTATTTGAAGTCTCTCAAACATTTAACCATACTCAATGAAAAATTTAAGAGTATAGATTTTAATACCGGTATTTGTGATGGTATGGCACTCTCGATCTGCCAAAAGGTAACTGCACAAGTTATCTGGGTACGTTATCAGTTATTCCAGTCTCGTGAAGGATGTAGTGGTCTGAAACCATAACTAAATTATTTGTATTCATATTGTAGTTTTCTTCTACTTTAAGAAAACTAATAAAATAACGTCAGTCTTGTTATGAGTTGATTTGTATTAAAAAGTAATTAAAACTAAAATTAAAAGTAACCAGAATGTCGATACTTTTTAAAGAATGTGAGTAAAGATAAAGATTACAAGCGAAGACTAGAGATGATTAGAAATTTGGGTGGAGATCTTCAGACAGATCGGACGAAAATTGTCGATGTTTGGAAAATCTATTTTGGAAAGGTTCTAAATTTAAACCTGTATACACAGCAGTAATATACCCGTCACTTGGCGTCACTTTCTTGAAAATTGCACGTTTTTGCCATACACAGCTGATAGCAAGTAGTCGATTTCCCAGGGCTGTACGATACGCTGTGTAGCCGTTCTTGTTTATAATTTTCATTATTCTACGACCACGGGGGACCAAACTGACTTCAAATTTGATCTTTGACCTCGAGGTCAAAATATTTTAATAGATAGTGTTCAATGCCCTTATACAAAATGTGAAAACAGTATCTCAATATATCTAGCCGTTTACGAAATATACTCGGTTAAATATTTGACCTTCGACTAGGTTTGTAGGGTGTGGCATAGAAATTGACTTAAGATTTCTGTTGTAGTCTCTGCTATGCTATGAAAAATGATTCGTATCCTTTTATGAAATCTAACCACAACAAATGCGACACTTCGGCTTGTAATTTCTGGGTGTGGGCGGAAACGACTTCAGATCTCTGCGATGTTAAAAGGAGTGCAGCGATATCGTGCACTGGTCTAATTTCTAGGTGTGGCGAAAATACCGTAGCCTGTTCTTAAATAGGGGTTGGGAAAATGTGTATGGAATCTCTGTTATGTTAAATAGGGGATGGATCGTAGCCCTACTATGTTAAATAGGAGATGAAAAAAAGGGGCCGTTTCCGAGATATGAGGTTCGAATTTTTTGAACTTTCGACGCAGCATTGGGAAACTCGCAAATTATGTTATTTGGGTCGGTGATGCCGAATTTGAAAACCGCGTGTCTCTACTACTTACTGTTTTCGAGATATTGTATATTTGACCTTTGACCCTTACCCCTACGGTCACAGGGTATTAATTTTCAAATGTGTTTTTTGCTCCACTACCAAATCTGAAATTAATTTTCCGTTATTACTTAAAGTTTTCAAAACATACAGGGCTAAATATTTGACCTTTGACTTCGAGGTCACCATTTTTTCATTAATAGAACTTGTCATGATGATCTTTAATCTGAAAACCGTATCTCTCTAACTCTTACTGTTCTCAAGATATTTTGGGCTCAGTGAAGTGAAGAAGAAATTAAGAAATGCAGAAAATATATCGTAATGACCAGCTTGTATAGCGAACACGTGAACATTGTATAAACAATAACACACATGTTTATAGAACAAACATGTGGTTATGCAAGTAAACAAATAATACATACACGTTGGAGCTGACGACGGTCAACTCCTCAAACTAACACCAGATGGAACAAATAACGGAAGACAGAGGGAGCTGGAGTCAAGTAGGAGAAGCAAGAGGAACCACCCCTACATTTACCTTTAAAAAGGACCTGCACAGAGCAAGAGCCATCACTCATTTCCCCCGGGTGATCAGCTCCTCTCCTTCAACCGTTCGCAGTTTCCTAAGAAACTGGAACATCCTAGTACGTATTTCGCTAAGGAACTGGTACTATCCCGCACAGGTGGTTCACCAAGGAACTGGTGTGCACTCTCACACATAGGTCCTAACTTAACCTGTACGTAGTTCGCCAATGAACTGGTACAACCACCTGACACGTAATTCGCTAAGGAATTGGTGTCATCCGCACATGTAGTTCGCCAAGGATCTGGTGTGTACTCTTACCTTAATATTCTCCGTACGTAGTTCGCCAAGGAACTGGTACAACTTCCCGACACGCAGCTTGCTAAGGAACTGGTGTCATCCTATTTTCCAGAACCTCTAACTGATCACTATTAAATAAGACATCTTCAATCATTTGTACTCAGATAACTGTAAACTGTGTTCTTCGGGACGGTAATTTTGTTAACTTTATTCGTGTATGTAATAAAGGGTTGAGGGCTATAAACCAATCCCGTATATCTTTGACTCTACCAAATCAAAAGTAAAGGGAACATTACGTGGTGGTAGGCGTCGACTTCACATTTTAAGGGTGAAGAAGACAAAAAGTGCCCAAAGGGAGCACAAAAAGAAAGCATAAAATACCCATTATATTTAATCTTGTCAAGCGATTATATTCTATTCTCGAGTATTACTGTTTGTCAGATACATGGTTGATATTGCTAGGTTAGGATAGGGAATCAGATTTTCAAATGTCATTTCATAAACTTTTATGAATAAATGCCAGTAAACACAAGATATGGTGGTCGAAACACAAATTTTGAAAAAGAAAACGAAAATAGCGAGAACGGCGAGAGAACTCCATTAAAGCCGTCCTTCAATTTGCCTCACTTAACAAAGTTTTCTGGGCACATTAACGAGGACCCGGACAGATTTTTTTATGTTATTCGAACATTTAGCTTCTTTGCAACAGTGGGACGATACGAAGCGGAAAGAGCTATTGCTGATGTATCTTCAGGATACAGCTTTGGATTTGGTATTCCAATTAAAATCACAAAACCTTCTAGGTGAGACAACTTACACACAATTAAAAGATAAGCTTGTCAGCCTGTGAAGACCGAAAATACCACTTTATAAGGCAGAATTGGAATTAAAGGCGATGCAACAACATATAGATGAACCTACTGACTCATTTTTTACGAAAATTACGAGCAATAAGACACAACATTCTGGACGCAACAGAGTAACAAAAAGTTCACTTTTTGTCATTAGGACTTAAAAAAGAATTTCTTAAGAATATTGCGTTAGAACACTACGCATCCGTGAAGGATTTACAACAACGTTTGCACGCACTCGAAGCATCAACGGACTTATTAGGGAGAAGAGAATTCATGGGAAAATTCTCAAGCATTGCTAACATTAATGGATCAAGCACAACAGAGTCAGCAACCAAGAACCTCAATCAATAATCCAGTTCGACAATCTGAGGGACAGATGTACCCACAGATGGACTACCAGAGGCTATACGGCCAGTTGCAAAATACCCGTAACCAAATTTCGCACATACAAAATATGAAACAACTTTTTCCTCAAATTCAACACAAACTTTTCCAGCATGGACCACACAGGAACCCATAATAGACTTACGAAAAGGAGAACCAGAACCACCTGGTCAAGTATATCCCTACCAGCCATCCTCAAGTATAAGAACTTTATTACCATGGCCCAAACCTGAGCTACCTAACGACATACCTGTATATCAGCCAACAAATTCACAAAGTAACCAACCAGACCCCAACCGCCCATTCTTGTTTGGTATAGCAACCAACTAACACCCCCTGGAAAGGAACCCGTCAAGCACATTATTGACACCTCAACCTACCAAATACAACAAATCAGTCCTGTTCCTAGTCAGACAATCCAACCTCAAAATAATTTAGAGAGTATCACCAATAAATTGACCGAATTGTCGCTAATGGTCATTAAAAATAATACTAGCCAGAAGCAAGACTACAGGAAAAACGGGAACAAGAAGTACTATAATAATAACAAGGGAAGCAAAAATGAGGCACAAAATAACAAAAAAGGTGGTGAAAGAAATCAAAATGGTTCTGGCACAGTTTCAGTATGTGTCGTATGTTTTAAGCCAAGACACTCTGCACAAATTTGTTGGCACAGTAAAAAGAAGGACACGGATTTGGGAAACTAAAAACCGCGTCCCAGATCCGGAACAAAAATCACAAAGGTCCGCGGACGCAAAAAGAAACAAAAAAGGAGAAAGCTCAACTTTCACCAAAAGGACCTGCCGCAACTGATTCAGCAATAATTTATGGTCAGTTGACAAACAACAAAAATATGGAATTATTGAGATATAATACCGACGAAAACAAATCTAAGATCAATGTACACATCGGTGATGAAATAATTCCTACTGTAATAGATCCAGCTAGTACAATTTCCATATGGTCCAGATCTCAAATACCAAAAAAACTGTAAATTAATACCATACGTCACAAATGTCCGTGGTATTGCGGGGAGAATTGTGCAAATGAATTTTATTGTTCATTAAATTCAAGATAGAGAACACTTCTTACTCACATTATTTTCGTATAATTGAGCAAGAACATATCGGACCCCTTAAAGGTCAAGATCTTTTAAAGAAATT
>JAGDQP010009720.1:0-22650 GCA_022664845.1 Lepisma saccharinum | reverse complement strand
TTCCAAGATGGCCTCGCTGGGGCGCACCCCTTTATCGCAATCAGGCTTCCACTGATAACTGCACCCTAGTAGGGGAGAGGAGCCGAATTTATCCTAACCTACTCGTAATGATACACCTTCATAGCAAATTTCGTTTCTCTAGCTTCAGTCGTTATAAAGTGGGGCTTAGGCGGGTATTTTGGATAAAAGATGGACACATTTTTAACGTTTTCTTATATTTTCGTGACATACTCGTGATGATATCAAATTTCATTTCTCTATCTCGAACGATGTGAAAAATGGTATTTCAGCTGCCATTTTGAATCAAACATGGTGAATTTTTTAAAACGTTGTTATGTTTTCCTAAACTACTCTTGATAGTACATCATTATGCCAAATTTCGTATCTCTAGCTCAAGTAGTGTGGAAAATGGATTTATGACGTCTGCCATTTTGGATCCAACATGGCGTCTTTAGATATATTTTGTAATATTTTCATAATCTACTAATAATATTGTACTGTCAAACTAAATTTCTTTAATCTAGCGCCAGCCGTTTAGGCTGTGTATTCTTTAAAATTTTAGGTTTGGCGGCCATTTTGAATCCAAGATGGCGACTTTTTCAAATTTTTAAAAAAATTCTTAATTTGCTATTAATGATGTAGTTTCGTACTAAATTTCACTGTTCTAGCTTTAGTCGTTTAGGCTGTGTATTCTTTGAAATTTTAGGTTTGGCGGCCATTTTGAATCCAAGATGGCGAGCTTTTCAAAATGTCGGAATTTTTCCTTTATCTACTCATCATCTTCTACCTTCATACCAAATTTCATGTTTCTAGCTTACTCCAAACACCCTTAACAATATGACGAGTGAGCCAGTCAGTCAGTGAGTGAGTCAGTTAGCCTAAAATGTGCAATTTCAGGGGTCCACAACTAGAACATAGTTTGAGATACGAATATGAAATTTTGTACATCTGCACATTTTTACCATATCTCCTTAACGGCAAAAGCTCATATTCCTATCTTTAACATTTTTTTTTCTTATGGGGCCCCCAAGTCGTCGATTTTGCCATAAACCCTTGTTTCTGTATAACATACTTCTGGCAGTGCTGACGTTTTCTGACGTGAAGAACTTGGCTGATTCACTGTCGTGCATGTTGATATGAATGCTGAAGTAAATAAGTTTGTGTTAAAGCAAGGACCACTGTAGGTACAACTGGAGATATTCACCGTTTTCAAAGTGTATTTACTGCCTATACAATAACTATGTATGGGGATTTGTCAGGTAAATTAATTCTATATGAAGGGGTAGGTGGTGAAACCCCCATTAATTATAATGTCATCACCAATTTGACGGCAGCATTTTCAGCTAACTATTACTGTGAAAAATACGATTGTAGATATGAGCATTCGCATAAACACAATTTTAAATGTCAAGCTAGTTGTTCACAATGTGGGAGTAAAACTCCATGTACTAATGTGAAATCTGTAATAAAGTGTAACAAGTGTATGTTTTAATAATCATAAGGGTATAGTATGTAAAACTAGAAAACAATGTAATATGTATTTGAAGGTGTATACATTAACAAAGAAACGTAACCCTCATATATGCGGGGAGATATATTGTGTAAACTGCCGCAATATGATGTCCCATAATGATTTATGTTTTATGCAGCCGACGAGAACACACAATATGGAAAATATAATTAGAAAAAAAAGGCTATGATTGTGTTTTATGACACAGAGAGTCGGCAAGATGACACGGTGGAAAGGTTAAATAATGTGTGTGGACACGTACCCAATATTAATTTCTCAGCATTCATGATGTATTATTACAAATGATATAAAAGTCAGTTGCTCTGTGTGTGGTGTAAGAGAACACGTTTTTAAGGGTGAAGACTGTGTTCTACAGTTTTTAGAATATCTTCCCGAGAAACCTGTTGATATAAATAACATAACATGCGTCGGGCACAATGCAAAAGAGTACGATGCACATTTCATTTTAAGAACTGTGTTAAATAGCAACAAGATGTCGCCCGACGTTATTATGAAAGACTGTCAGTTTCTCAGTATTAAGTATAAAAATTTAAGATTTATCGATTCACTTAACTTCTTGCCTATGACCCTGGCCCAGCAGCCCTAAGCGTTTGATGTTCCCTCAACTAAGGAATATTTCCCCCACTTTCTTAACACCACAGGTAATCAGAATTATAACGGTTCTCTGCCTTCCAAGACGTTCTTTGGGGTAGACAATATGCAGAAAGAAGAACGTGAAAAGTTTCTGGCGTGGTATAAAACAATTGTGGAGAATTATACTTTTAATTTCCAGGAGGAATTTATTAAATACTGTCGGCAAGATGTAAATATTTTAAGAATGGCATGTTTGCGTTTTATGAATCACTTCGAGCTTGAGACAAAAGTTAATCCCCTCCTAGAAGCAATTACTACTGTTTCGCAAAAATTTTCTTAAACCGGAAACTATAGGTATTATACCAAGAAAGGGTTATCGCTGGAGTGATGTCCAGTGGGTTGAAGCAGGACAGTGGCTCGTGTGGGAAGAAAAATGAAAGGGAATAAAAATAACACACGTGGGTAACGCAAAAGAGTTTGTCGTGCGAGGTAATTTGAAAGTAGATTGATATTGGCACGATACTGAGAACGGTAAAGAGCATGTATGGGAGCATGAAGGTTGTTTCCACCACGGCTGTAGTATATGCTATCGGACCGGACGGGACATACCACTCCACAATAACCCTTTCAGTACAATGAATATAAAATATGAGAGCACAATGGCAAAGGTAAAAAATTAGAAGAATTAGGTTATGTTGTGTTATGTTAGGTTCTGTGTCAGTGGAAAGCACAAATGAAAAATAATGAAAATATTTCGAGTTAAGTTAGGAACCACCCCACATGCAGAAAAGAACCAATGAATCCGCGTGACGCTTTGTACGGTGCGCGGACGAACACGGTGAAACTACATTATAAGGTGAAAAAGGGGAGAAAAATAAATATTTGGATGTATACTTATTATACCCACTTTGTAATAAGGTTTAAAATATCCCGTAAGGCGTCTTACGAATATTTATGTTGGAAAAGAATGTCCGCCCATCGATCAGATTGCGGGAATAGTAAAGTGTACTATATTACCTCTAACCGACTTATATCACCCGGTATTACCAAATCGTTCTGGGGTAAGTTACTCTTTCCTTTTTGCAGAGCATGCGCGGATTCATTAAATAATGAAGATTGTTTACATAACGATGACCAACGTGCCATTACCGGTACATGGGTGGTGGACGAGGTTCGTAAAGCTATTGAAAAAGTTATAAATTAGTATAGTGCATAAGGTGTGGCAATTTAATATTGAAGAGCACAATCCTCTAAACTAAGAAGGAGTCCTATTTACAGAGTATATTAATAAATTTCTAAAAACAAAAGCAGAAACTAACGGTTGGCCTGCGTGGTGAAGAAAAGAAACATGAATTTATAAACAGGTATTATGAAAAAGAAGGTATTGCATTGGACGCCGATAAATTATGTGTAAACAAAGGTAGAAAGAGTTTAGCTAAATTAGCACTTAATAGTTTTTGGGGTAAATTTGATCAGAAAGAGAATTACAGCCAAACATTAATAATAACTGACCCCGGTGAATATTTTAATAAGCTAGCCAACCCAAATATCGTGGTTCACGAGGACATTGAAATAAACGAAAACACACTAATTTTAAATGGGCAATATCTTGATAATGCGGGTGTACCACTTAATAATACAAATGCACTAATAGCGGCCTATACTACTGCACACACTCCTCTGGAGCTCTATAATTATCTAGATAATTTAGGGAGATATTTTTTACACTACGATACGGAAAGTATTATTTATGTAGAGGCTTCAGACGGCCAAAGCTGGAAACAGGTGATATGTTTGGCGAGCTTATAAACGAGCTAGAGGCATATGGTATTGATGCTTTTATTACAGAATTTTGTGCTGGAGGGCCGAAAAGTTATGCTTTTGAGGTATACAACCCGGATACTGGGAAAAATTTAAATGCTTGTAAAGTTCGTGGAATTACGCTCAATTATGAAAATTCGAAAAAAAGAATTGAATAAATGAGAGATATGGTACTTAATAATGCTAGGACCTGTGCAAGTGTTCTGGGAAAAATGATTGCTCGAACGAAGGATCATAATATTATTTCTAGGCCGGAAAAGAAAATTTATCAATTTCTGTAAACGAAGAGAAAACGATGCGCCGATGACACGCTTCCATACGTTTTTTAAAGACAACGCAATATATGATATAGTTATTTAACACAGAAAGAGAGTAATGGGGTGATATGGAGTTTCAACATCCTTTTACATTCACTATAGTGTGGGATGTGGGAAATCGTATTTTGTGAAAGAGCTTTTAAAACACTATGCTGAAAAATGGAAAAATAATCTCTGGTGCTATGACGAGTGGCAGCCTTTGTATGAGACTTTATCTTCGTGCACATTCAAAAAGAGTCTGCCACAGATTGATTATTTTTCCGCCGACACAGAGCCCCCATCTTATTATAATTGACGACTTAATGCGTGAGTGTAATGGTCAAATTGTAGACTTCTTTACTAAAGGGAGTCATCATCGAAACATAAGTGTTATGTTTTTTACTCAAAATATGATATATTCCAACAGAACAAAAGTATGCGAGATATTACTTTAAACAGCCATTACACGGTATGTTTTAAAAATCCTAGAGATCAGGCTCAAATTAATTATCTAGCACGTCAATTGTATCCGAGTAACGAAAAATATATACAAAATGTCTATGAGGACGCAACCCGAAATGCTCATGGTTACCTATTATTTGATTTAAAACAAAATACCGCTGATGAGCAGCGTGCTCGAACAAATGATTTCCCCTCGGATTCTTTCAATTATGTTTATGTACCTATAAAATAACTTCTTCAATATTTTAACAACTATATTTACTATAATAGTAATTAGGGTAGAAAGAACAAAAGTGATTAATAAGCAGAATGCACACTTACTAATAATTTTAGCAGAGGCAAAACCTAAAGTGCGCAAAGCAATATTACAAAATCGAATTAATTCGTTCTATTTGTGAATGTTCCTATAACGTATTGCAAGGAAATGTTCCGTTAAATAAAAATGAGAAAAATAAATTACGGAAATATAAAAATCAGCTTAGGTATTTGGTAAAGAAAGGACCGACGTTGAAACAAAAGAAAAAAATGAGTAATGCGACACGGCGGCTTGTAATTTCTGGGTGTGGGCGGGAACGACTTCAGCTCTCTGCGATGTTAAAAAGCGCTTCGTATCGTGCACTAGCGTAATCTCTATGTGTGGGCGAAAATACTGCAGCCTCTTCTTAAATAGGGGTTGGGAAAATGTATATGGAATCTCTGTTATGTTAAATAGGGGATGCATCGTAGCCTCTGCTATGTTAAATAGGGGATGAAAACAGGGCCGTAGCCTTTCTGCTATGTTAAATAGAGGATGAAAAAAGGGGTCGTAGCGTTTCATAGTGTTGGAGGGCTTAACTAGCCTATGGTGATGTGTTGGAATCTCTGCTATGCTAAATAGGGGTTAGAAAAATATGTATGTAATCTCTCCTACGTTAAATAGGGGATGTAAAAGGGGCGTTGCCTTTTCTGCTATGTTAAATACGGGTTCGTAGTACATCTCTGCTATGGTGTTGTATAGGAGATGAAAAAAGTGCCGTAGTTTTTTATAAATTAAGGGGTGCGAAAAAAAATTGGGTCGTAGAATTTCATAGGGAATGAAAAAAGAGGCGCATCGTACAGCCCTGGAAAATCTACTACTTGCTATCAACCAGGTATGGTAAAAACGTGTAATTTTCAAGAACGTGGCGCCAAGTGACGGGTATACTACTCACAGCTGAACAAACAGAGGGATTTGCAATTCATACCACTGAAGCCCGAATACCCGAGCCTGTAAATGTCTATAAAAAATAATTAATTACAAATCATCAGCAATTGACAACATCCCGGCAGAATAAATTTAAGTGGGAAGACTGTCACTAGTCAAGGAACTAGATAAAAAGTGTTAAGTGCTATATGAAGAAAGGAGGCCCTTCCAATGGAATGAAAAACTCAACAATAGTTTACAAAAAGGCGATAAATCTGACTGTAATAATTACCTAAGAAGATTTTTACTCCAAAAATATTACAGTGTGTTGAGTAATATCCAACTAACAGACCTAAGCGTATATGTAGATTAAATAATTGGTGATCATCAATCTAGATTTAAAAACAATTGATCTATGTTAAATTAGATTTTTACCTTGAGGTAAATATTAGAGAAGAAGTGGAAATTGAATGGAATGGCTCATCAGTTGTTCATAGATTTTAAGGAAGCAAATGATTCTATAAAAAGCGAAACATTATACTATATCCTGGAATGATTTTAGAGTTCCGTAAAAAATTGTTTAGCTAGTAAGGGTGTGTCTCAGGAACCCCATAAGCACAATACGTATAGGTAATAAACGTCAGATAGTTTGTAGATTCTCAAAACATTGAAACAGTGATGCATTGTCACCAGTGCTCTTTACATTTGCTCTAGTATATGCGATTCTAAAAATAAAACAGAACAAAGTGGATTAGCAATGAATGGCTTAAATAAACTGTTCATATTCGCAGGTGATGTAGATTGAATAGGGGTCGATCTAGATTCATTACTAACAAGCAAAGTCCCTGAAGTGAGGACTCGAGCTGCTCATCAAGTGATACCTTAAATTGAAGCTAGTGACGAGTATGGTACACCTGTGAAATCCTAGCTGCAGAGCTCCACTAATAAAAAGGTTATGGCGGGTCAAAGTTTAAATAGAAAGCGAATTTAGCTGCTTGTGATGTCCATGTTTTGCTGATTATCCCGATGGTAATGCGTCGTAAGTTGCTCCCAATTAATGTAATGTGTAGAATGATATCCCTCTCTCTGGCTGATCTCCCGCTTTCTGTTATTCGCGTATGAATGTCCTTGTGCATGTTTGCTCCTGTTATTGATGTCAATAAAAGTTCTTTTTTCTTTACGTTCCAGAAAATGGAAGCAGGTGCTATCGTTCATGCTCTGTATGAAATATGGATTTGTTAATAGGTATGAAGATTCATTGTACAAACAAATAGTGGAGATATTTGAGGACAAGATGGAAATCATAGAAGAAGTTAGAACTCTTGGATTTGCTGGTGACAGTGATGAAAGCGATGATGGAGACTACGGTAATGACTTCTTTGATGAGGAAATGCCAAGTACATCGCAAGGTTCTCAAACACATCAAGAGTCTCCGACACCAGTAGCTTCTTCAGGTGAAGAATATCAGCCTTCGCCAAGAAAACAAAAACACATCTTAGACGATGATTATAAATAAGCAGCTTACATGTTTTGGACACACAATGAGAACCCGGGAAAGAAACGAAGGAAATTTTCATCTGTCAAGTCACAGTATAGATTAATTCAATCGAAAAACATCCTCTTTGAATATTAGAAAAAAAGGCAAAAACCCAGTTATAAGAAACTTAATGCAGCGGTTCACGATAAATTCAAAGAAATGGTCAGAGATGTGCAATTATACACGACAGGACTCTTCGCTTTTGGGCTCTTCAGATAAGTAAAAAGCTAGATCCGGATAATACTCTACAATTCAACGCATCTCGTCACTGGCTGTCTAATTTTAAAAAGAGAAACAATATCGTCATTCGTTCTATCACGCCTAGGGACAGGGTTAGCAAAACATGGAAATCAAAAGAGGCTGAATTTAATCACTTATCTACGAAATTTATTACGTCCATGAAAGAACTTATGTTACTAGAAGACCTGAATCCTCGTCAAGTATTAAATGCTGATCAAAGTCGATTTGACAAGAAACTCCATGCATACAGGACTCATAGGACTAAAGGTACGGTGGTTGTAAAAGGTGCATTTGGATCAGTCAGTGCTACTACTCATTCATATATGATCATGCCGGTTATTTCCATGGATGGTGATATATTGCGTCCGATGTATGTTCTTGTATCCGAATCCAGTGGTCAATTTCCAGGAAATAAGCAAAAAGATCCCGATAACATAGTGTCACATCCAGGAAAGACTGCAAACATGAACAAAAGTGATTTAAAAGAGTTTTATTCTGTATTGTGGAATAGCCTGCCTGCCGATCGTGATAAAGTCTTGCTTTTGTTGGATTCATGGAGTGCAAATAAGGATGATAACGTATCAAATGAATTATGCCCTAATCATATAACACTGTTCAAACGTTTAATTCCTGGTGGTTGCACTGGTTTCATCCAACCACTTGATGTTTACTTCTTCCGTCCATATAAATCATTTATCAGGTTCATTACTGACACAGTTATCGCTCCCTCGGAAATTAATCTCTGGCATCGGGATAACATTTTACGAATGCAGTCCTTCACTCTCTTCCAATTCAGCGCCTCACGATTTCGCAACATGATCAGGTTTGCGTTTTACAAAAGCGGCTACTTGGATGAGGAGCCCGAGCCCTGGATGTCTCCATTGGATTATTGTTTTGATTCTAATATACGTGACGAGTGTTACAAGACCTCATGTGAGAACATCTCTTTTGTCAAGTGTGCTCATTGTGAGCAAAGTATCTGCTTATCACACGCCTTCATTGACGACTTACATATTGATTGTATCAATGTGTAGTACTTTGTACGTGCCTCTTTCCTTCAAATGAATCGCATTTCAATTCAAACCCATGTCCTTCTGACTTTTGTTCTGCCTTTTGTTGTGACTTGTTTCAATACAATTCGCTTTCTCTTTGAACTTTGAACCGCCATAATCTTTTTATTTCTGGAGATCTGCAGCTAGGATTTCACAGGTGTACTATACTCGTCACTAGCTTCAATTTAAGGTATCACTTGATGAGCAACTCGAGTCCTCACTTCGGGTACTTTACTTGCAAGTAACGCCGATGTCTTAGTAGTAGCCACGAGGAAATGGGTCTTCAGATTAACGTGGACAAGCAAAATTCATGATAGCAAATCGAAAACCATAGAATGTAGGAAATACGGACCTAATTATTAAGATTGAAGTCAAAGAGAAAGTAAAAAAAACACAAAAAAAAACTTAGGAACCATATCTAACAAGCAAGAATGAGGTCGCAGAAGAAATGAAGAGTAACTTAGCATTGGGTAACTCTTGTTTCTATTCAGTCCAGAAATTTCTAGCCTCGCGATTAATATCAAGAAAGTTGAAACTGAAAATATACAGAACTGTGATTTTCAAGGTATTACTTTATGGTAGCAAATGTAGGAATAAGACCCTTGAAAGTGAACATAAATTGCATCTGTCTGAAAATAATGTTTCGAGAAATAAATACGAGCAGATAGTGGAGGAGATTGCATAATTAAGAACTCTAAAAACTCTATGATTTCCCCCCGCATTGTAAGAATAATGAAATCAGGATGATGAACAAAGGAGGCCCTTCCAAAAGAACGAAAAAAAAAACAACTCAACAATAGGTTACAAAAAGGCGGTAAAAAGCTCATGTATCATGGTAGAAAAAAGATTATATTCCATAGTGGTTCGTAACCCGGAGGGAAAGAGACCATTAAGAAAACCAAGACGTTTGTCTTACGTCACGATTTGAAGGGTTGTTATTAACACTGAAAAAATACGTAAATATATTTTATGTTTTCCCGAATCTGTGATATTAATTCACCTTCCATTTCATGTTTTCCCCATGTATTCTGTTACAAGGAGAATGAACGAACGGGTTTAGCAATTAAGGATCAATTAAACGCGTATTTTACACACGCTACCAAGCTACGGTGAAGAAAATTGCATGTGAGTTGTTGCGTATGTATACAGGGATAATAGTTTGACCAGAATTCGAAATGGAAATTCTGACGTGGCGTCGTTTCAGGGTTCTTTGAAAGTTTCGTAAAAAATAGAATAAAAATATTATTGTCTGTGTGATACATAAGACTCGTTAATGTCTCTATACATCAGACAGGTTAATTTTAAAAATTACGTACAATTAACATTATCATAAATAATACAGTCATCATTGAAATAATTATTAGCAGTATAGTAACCCTTATTTACCAACAAACTGAAAAGCTCAGTACTAAATGTATGTATATTTTCAATACTTTTAGGTAATTCGGTAATTTATTTTACAATCTTGTACAAAAAGAGTAAACACTAGAATGAGTAGACGCAAAATTTTGTTTTTCTGGCAAGATGTTTCTATTTGGTCTGGTATGGTAATTGTATATATTTGTCGTATAATAAAGGACTACTTTTCTCTGTAAATAATACGCACTTATAAATATATAAGCATGGAATTATTAGAATCTTTTGAGACATAAACACATCTTTACATGAGGAACTATGACTCCTGTTAAACATAATTCAAACGGACTTTTTTGTAAACGAGAAATATCTGTACTAACCTGTGATGCACCCCAAAATATTATTCCAAAGCTAGTAAGAGCATAGAATTTTGCGTAATATAATGATATCATAGTTTGTCGAGATAATCTGTACATGATGAAGCAGATACGATTCGGTTTTTTATTAAGTTCAAGAATGTGATCATCCCATTTTAGCTTTTCGTTTATAGTTACACTTAACAATTTGCTTTTAGAAGTTTATTCCGTACTTGAAGATTTACTATTAAGGGTTGAAACGTAAACGGTCGATGAGAAAGATGGATTTTTTCATTTGCCTACATTTGTGTTCACACTGTTTATTGAAGCCCATTCTCTTAATCTCGCAGTCCTTGATTTTAAATTACTTTCTGCTTCCAGGTGAATGTTTCCAAGCTACTATCACATTCTCTCATTCTATGAACTGAGGCAAATAATTGAAATACAAAATAAATAATATAGGTCCAAAAATAGAGCCCTGAGAAACACCCTAGCTAATTTCAGCCACGGGCGAACGAAATTAAGAACTTGTCTCATTGAGAATCCTTGATAAGATAAGATAAAATGAATTGTATGGGCGATAACATCAGTTGAGAGTACTAGAGATTTGTACTATGTTTTCTCTTACTCAAGTACGATAAAAAACAATCATAAGGTACACTTATGATACCATGCTGATATAGTTTCGTTAATAAAGTCAAGTGATGAACTTTGTCAAATGCCTTAGTAAAATCTGTAAACACGCCTATGGCATGTTGGCTTTCATTTATTGTATTCTAAACTTTGTATGAAGTCATACAGTGCCTGTAGATTTTCTCTTCTGAAAACCATGTTGACACAGAGATATCAACTTGTGTGCAGATAGAAAGTTATTAGAAATTTCTTGTCGCGTTTCTTCGAAACCATTCTTCTTGAAATCCCTGATCTAAAGGACGAGCCTCTTCAGTCATAAAATATCATTTCCGAGCCACCCTTCAGCTGCAAAAGAGAGAGGAACGGTGTTGGCAAATTTTAAATTACAGGAATGGACCTCATGCATTTCGTTGCATTTCTAGTCAGTATTGTTTTGTTTGTGAGCTGTGTGAGTTTTGGTTCTAAGAAGTGAAAGAAATGTTGAAAATCTTCCGCCCGTGGTTGAGTGAAAATAGCATGCAGGGACAACCTCAAAGTAGCCCTATGCGAATACAGCCTCCACTGAACGAGGGGACTCCTCGAAATGAAAGAAAACAATCTCCTATCGGGTCAGGAAGCAAATTGCGGAAGCAAAGTGTGAAACTTACAAAAATGTTCGCGAATTCGTTGGTGATATTGTAATGGCGGGGTGTTTTACCTAGTAAAATTATAAATCAAATTACTGATGACGCAACGAAAGTTAATATATATAAAGTAAGTACTGTTAAAGGGATCGCAAAAATCGAAAATATGACAGAATACCGGACACCGACGAAGCGAAAAATTTCGAAAAACAAAGTTGCTTCTGACAAAGCTGATGATCTTTCGCGTTGTATGTTACGCCGAACCGTTTATGATTTTTTCAAAAATGGCGAATCACCAATCGATTGGAAACTGTGCAACGAAATAAAAGAAAACGCTGCACCAGATTTTGAATTCCCGTACTGCTACCAAACTTTATGGAGACTATTAAAAGGTATGGGTTTCCACTATCGAAAGTCTGAGCGGAAACCTGTTAGATCTGAAACTGCGGAAGTAATTGCTTGGAGATACCGATATCTACAACAAATTCAATAACTTCGCGCTAAGGGAGTCAAAGACGTTTATTTAGATGAAACCTGATTCGATACTAACACACGCAAGATTAAAAATTGGACGGACGACACAGCAAATTGTACAGTGGCTGCTCCGGCTTCAAAGGGAGAAAGAATCATGATCCTGCATTGTGGTGGGCGCGATGGTTTTAACAAACATGCACTTTTTGTCACCCATCAAAAAATGGAGAATGCTCCAGCTGACTATCATGGTACACTTCGCATAAAAAAAATTGCGCCAGCGAACGCCGTGCAGCTATTCAACCCAAATGGCACCTTCTTATCCCATAATCGTGTCCGGTAAACAGACCCCCTCTTTCTCCTTCCTTCGTCACACCCATACTAATATCAGCAAACATCATGAGCACGTTTTGTTTTTTAAAATAGACATGTATTAGTATCGATAAAATGAAAGAATATAATCGAGACGAATCAATATACATAAGTTGATGCAGGGAGAAATTTAAGCACACTATGAAACATTGAAACCGATGAATGTCTGTTAGACAGAGGCAGAGATATGAGAGAGAGAGAGTGAGAGAGAAAGAAGAAGAAGAAGAAGAAGTAAAGATAAAAATATGAAATTTAAACGTAGTAAAAAGATTAAGTTCAGTTCCCATACTATAGAGCTAACTTCCCACAAATCTAACAGTAAGATAGAAGTGAATTTTGGACTTTATTTTTGTTCAGAGCTCTTCGAATATATAAAGGGTGCTTCAAAAATTCATTAAGACACTTTCAAAATGGAAGCCAAACTTGTGGTCAGATTAAATACTCATGATTTCCAGTGTAACTCCACAGTTTTGAGACACATCTAGGATAATGTCAAAAATGTAACACACATGCTTTTTTGCGCGGCGTTCGGTTCCAAATTCGGTGAAGCTTATTAAATATACTGGTCCGGAATACTTTGTAATCAGGGATTCTGCCAGGATTTTCAGATGAGGTGTGTAAAGTCAGAATTGGGAGGGTGGACTAGAGTTTTGCACGCTTTCTATCAACTTTTGTAAGCAAAATGTTAAAGTTCGGGATCGCAAATCTGGGGTTGACGCCCCCACAGAGAACGGGGTCTGGCAGAATCACTGATTGTAACAAACCCAGTAGATACGTTAGGCCATACCTTCTACTCTAGACTACGAATGCAAAGTGAACATAAAAATAAAATGAATGAATGATAATTTTCTGCTTAATTTATATCAGAAAGAGCCAAGATTATAAATCCAAACTGTATAAAAATGAAAAGTTACAAATGTTCAAAAGCAAAATTAGCATGTTCCTTATAGGCATAGTAAACTTTACATTTTCCACATTGCAAAGGTGAAAAGAACAAACACATGTAATAATATGTTGATAAAGTAGAGGATGGAAACGAATTTTGTGCCAAACTAATATAAAAAGAATTCTCTTGATATAGCCAAAAAGGGGGCCATTTTCTACTCATGTCTTCAGATTTATCAGTTCTGGACATGCAACTATATATTCCACCTATTGCGAATATAACGTTCTAAAAATTACAACACGAATGAACTAGTGTTTATAACAATTCGCACAGATGGAATGAACATGGCAGAGCTGAAACGGGTCACTGGCTGTCGGGGGATGCTTGTCAAGTTTTGTACTGTGCCGTCGGGTGTAAAATTCGAACGCATTCGGACACGGTGATTCGATCTAGGTCTAATAACCGGGAAAATGAAGGAAAAATTGTAATTATTTCCTTGCATTTGAACAATGTTTGTTTGAGGGGTGACCAGGATCAGAGATGTTACCCCGAGAACACGAAAAATACAACATGAAAATTTCCAGTTAAATAGATTTTCCAGACCGGATCAATCGAGTTACCGGGTAATTTATGTTTGGGTCAGTCCCTATCACCGGGTCATCGAAAGTGGCCCCGAATTTGCTCTGGAAAACGCACAAACAGAGAGTGTGTGTAAAGTAAGAGAAAAATAAAGATAAATAGATAGAGAGAAGAAGGAGAGAATGACGCAGCGAAGACACGATAACAATATATCAAGAGAGAGAGAGAGGAAGAGAGAAAGATCAATGAAAAATATGAAAACTACATTATCATTATGCTAAACAGCACACACACTGTTTACTCGGATTCTGACCAGTGATAGTTCGTAAGTTCTCCACAATCCGGAGATGAATCTTTGATTGAATACTTCAGTGTATGCGAAAAAGAAACTGGCTGGTGGGGAATCGAACCCAGGTTTCCAGATTAGAAGTCCAGCACGATTGAGAAACTCCACAGACGACTTTATCCAGAACGTGCTTAGAAAATGTTATAGTGTGGTTTCAATGAATAATAACATGAAAATGGATACTTCATATCAATGGCGTGTTCTTAACTGTCCTGGTAGCTACATGAGACTTAATTTGGACTTTTCCAACCAACATTCGTAAATCGTCTTCCTCTCTATAATGACTCAGGTGCTTGATTCCACAGTTGGAAATATTCTCCGTTTTGTATGAGAAATGATGGTTAGATTATTCAAGATCGCTTTGTAAAAAATCTTCAACTTGAACAGGATTTGAACCAATGTTGGTTTTCTTTCGTACTGGAATGCTCAGCGCCTTTCCCCTACTCAATTTTGCCAACGAAAGTCAGCACCCATAAATTATGAAGTTCAAATTCGAGGAAAATGTTACATTGAGTATATGTGATATATTTTGTCTGTATGTATTCTGTAGTAAGTAAACACATGTGTATGCATGTCCTTTTTGTCATGTCGAATTTTGAAATGAATATATTATGGCAGTTTTAAGAACAAATCCAGTTTATGGTAAGTATTGTCACATTAAGTTACGATCATTTATTTTCTTTTATTTTAATGTAAACCAGCCTGAACGAAGCTCTCATCACAAAAAAATGTCATTAGAAAATGGAGAAGTTAAAACTGCAATTAAAAGTTCTAATACACTTCGTGCTATATGACAAGTTGAACACAGTGTCCACTTGGCCCCCCGGGGCTCCGGCTGGAATAGCAGTTTAGGGGGTCCACGGTAGGGGTCGTATACATCCCGTAAAATACGGGATCGTCCCTTTCTCAGAGTTCTGTCCCGGTGTCCCAAAAACGTTTGCCGGAACTCTGAAATGTCCATTGTTTTGTTTATAGAATACAAGATACAAGGTCAGTAGTTGTCAATGAGATCAGTCAACAAAAACTAGCATGATAGCTCATTGTTTCTCCCACAAAGTCATTTAATTTATACTACTTTCAAGTTACCGACAGACAATAACTATTTTAGTTCGACAAATTTAGCGTTTAGTTGTAGTTGCAACATAAATAAACGAGGACAGAAATACATAATTCCAAAAACTACTATTTTGGTGTTCAGGATACAAAACAAAACAATGGGTTTCCCATATCACTAAGAATTTTCCTGATTGCATTAGCAATTATGTTTAAAAACGAAATATTTTTAATGAGAACATTGTTTAGAATACGAAATAAGAAATCTGACAATAAGTTTAACAATAATAACGAAACTCTTTACATTTTTCATAATTGACTCCTCACGTCTGCATTTTACCATTAATTTATTTACGTACACATGTGAGGGAATCAGGAAATATACTGGTATGATCTGTATAATAGAGACCAACCCAAAGTCACACTTTAAAGCGCTAGCAATCTTTTCATCTCATCAGAGGTTCTACAGAGCTCTTCTTTAATCAGTTCCTGATCCAAAATATCAAAAATGTTGTATTCAACACTAATGAGCAAAAACGTTTCTAGCAAATCTTGGCTGAGCAAAGAGCGCAGTTTTGTTTTAATCAGGTGAAGTTTTGAAAATGATCTTTCACATGTAACTTGGGTGCATGTCAGAGTAAGAGCATATTTGTATGCTACATACAAGTTGCAGAGTGAACTTGCCTGTAGTATATACTGATGCAACACCTTCATTGCACACGATAAACATCTGTTGCATTTGGAACGTTCCTCACATTCAGTGATTAAGGAGTATTCTTCGTCACTATCTGACATTTCAGGCTGAGGCTGGTAAATAGTACTGCAAGGAAGAGTTTCATACAGGTCAATGAACTGAACTAGTTATTTTTCAATTTCGTTTTTACTCAGTTTTGTCTTAGTGCCCAAAGCTTCAAATGAACTTTTTGGAATACCTTTTACTTTCAGCTCTTTGAAGTGTTTTGGATCCAGGGGTGATAAATCGGACAATAAAGCTGAGTTAGGTTGAAATCGTTTTTCGATGCTGCTCTTTGCTCTATTCATGATTTCATTATAGTACCCTACTTTGAATAAGTCTTTTGCATTGAGATTCCTTCTCCGTTCATCACTGCACTGTTCTCCTGGCATCGTTTTCTTTACAGAAATCCTCTTTTTTTGGAAAATCATCTTCCATTTGTATATCAGTGCCAGAATCTTCAAGGCAATTATTTATAGCTTTGCAGAAGGATTTTGTCCTTTCATATAAGTTGTCAAATGATTGGTCTAGATTTCGGACCCTGCTTTCAATTTGCTCAGTTAAATTGGTGACCAATCTCCACGTAGTAACGTAATCCATTGTTGTCGACGGAAGATACTTTGATACTGGAGTAGGCATAGAAAACAAATCATCATAAATTGCACACAAGATCAGAACTTTAAAGTCTGTCCATTTATGTAGCAAAGATTCTGCAAGAAATTTTGATCTTACATCAAACTTTCCACTTGTTAGTATGGCGTTAAGAAACAGCAAAAACATATAAAATCTACTATGTTTCATATCAGCACCATCATCCATAGTGCTGTTACCGCCCATAAAATTCATTTTATCTTTATCTTTTATCTTATCAGCACCATCAACATTGAATTAACTTACATCTGCTATGGCAGACAATGCCTTTGGCTTACTCCACCACCAAGTTGCTCCTATTTTTTGAAGCTTACGAAGTTTTTCAGATCCTGTTTCAACACTGTTTATGATATTCTTCCAAACCTCCATCCGTTTATAAGAGTCAGATAGAAACACTGCACTTGATTGTACGAGACCAAATAACTTTTCAGCTTCTACATCACAGTCAGTAGAATCTGCCAATACAAGATTAAAAACATGAGACATACAGTGACTATACACAAGAAAATAATTTTCCTTACGCATGTAACTGATAACACCATTAAAACACCCACTCATATTATCTGCACCATCAAAAGAACACCCGATGACATTTGACAGTGAAATTTCACACTTCTCAAATAATTTCTGGAGTTGTTCATAAATTGCTTTACCACTACCGTTGACTGAGGTAAGCAAAGACAGAAGTTTTTCATGCACAATACCATCTTTTACACAGCAGACAACTATTGGCATCTGATCCATTACTGCTATATCCTGAGTAGAGTTAACCATAATACTAAAAGTTCCAGCTTTGTGCAGATTAGCAAGGATGCTCTTTTGGAGTAAAGTTCCAATAACTCTAATCAGTTTATTTACAAAGTTTTAGACAAGAAAGTGACAAGAGATCCTCGACCTTTACCTGTTGAGGCACCTTTATCTTAGAAAAAACATTTTTTTTGTTTGTTTGCTGAGGTCAATTGAGCGTTTCACGTGTTCCTTTAGGATGCTGTCGTATTCCGCTACGAGTAGCACAAGTTCCAGAAAATTTCCATTGTTTATAGTTCTATCTTCCAGAGGGTAACAAGATTCTTCTTTCTCTCTGTAGGGGATGCTTTACCTAGCTATGAAAATGACAATAACAATAATGCGCTGTACAACTGCCCACCTCTCTTCTATCTGTTTTTGCCTTAGCTTTCTAGCTGAGACGTTACACAAAGCAGAAATATCCATGTTCGCATTTGTTGCTAGGGCTGCTTCTGCAGCAAGGGTGTGTTTTTGTGACTCCTTCATGTCTTTGTATGTTCTTGTACAAATTTTGGTTTTTGGTCATGTAGCCACTCACGAATACACTTGGTTTTGTTTCAGGTCCACTGTTCCCCACAAAAGCCATGCATATTGTGCAATATATCATGTTATTCACTGTGCAGTACGATAACCAGTTTCTTGTAACATTTTCACCCTTTGGCAAAGACAGGTAGTACACTATTGAACTATCGAGTGGTAATCGATACACATCACCAGATGGTTGCACTGGATGTTTTCTCAGAAAGACAATTTTAATAAGAGAATCATTCCCTGAAGGTTTTATAAAATCAGCCATATGCACTAAATTAACTTCTGGTTCCTGTTTTATCAACACATTCCTGCTGGATTCTTCATTTTCGGTTGATTTAAGCTCCTGGTCCCCTTTACTGTTGATGATTGCATTTTTGGACAAGACAGCTTGTTCTTCATGTGACTCTGTCCTTATGACTTCACGGTGGAGACGGTCAGTAGAAGTCAATGGGACACTTCCTGATAACATGGTATCAGACGCTCGCACCAGAAACACTTGCGTATCTAAAACATCAAAGAAATACAACAAATATAGTAAACAGCATTGTGGAGTAGCTAGGAAATACTAAAAAAACTAACAATTTTACCTTCAACGTTATTAGTCTGTTGCTGGCGAGTTTTAGTTAGGGTAAGTGTTCCAAATATCGCATATCTTAACTATTTTTCTGTATCTCAGCCTCCTGGGTTGAGAAGTTAAGCTGGAGACTAAATTAATATCATTTGGATCTATTGCTCTTTGGTTTCCAGGGATCAAATCGCTGCTGAAATGATGCTAGTTTGAGTTAAGTAGGAAAATGTGAAAAAAGAAATTAAGACAATTTTCAAAAGTGTGTTCCTAATATCGCATATCCCTGCTTACCATGCAAAATTAGGAGCACCTGTTAAAAATGAGTTGCAAATAAAGCACACGTACATTTTGTAAATTACTTTAAAACGTTTCCTATGAAAAATATAGTAAATACCCATTTTTGAGCCAATATCGGTCCCGATCGGTTAATTTTTGCAATTGTGAATTTTTGAAAATTTTGAACGGCCGCCATTTTGCAATTTTTCATGCGATCGTTCTCGCTAACGAACTCATCCAAAATATTTGTAAAACATCCTTTTTTGCCAAGTTTGGTTTCAATTCGTTGGGAATTACGGTAGGCGATATTCGGAACAGAGCTCAGTCAGCACGAACATACACATGATGGTGGTTAAACACAGCTTTATTCCGAAATCAATAACACCTTTAGAATCCTAATTTAATGCACTTTCAAGTGAACTACTCGAAATTATGATTTGGAAACATTTACCTGGTCATTCCCTTTAGTGACTGTAGACCAAAAAATGTTCTTCACAACCTCAAAAAACTTCAGACACCATATTATATTTGCTATAACTGATAGGAAGCTCCCCGCTAAAACTACATTTTATAAAGCCCCAAACCTTTACGATAACCACATAAACTCATAGATAGTGCAAATACAGTAGTAGCTTGGAAACACACATAGGTGATATTAGGAACAGGGGCGATATTTGTGACACCTACCCTAACGTGTTCACTATGGATAGGATCATGAATTTTGATATGTTTTAAAGCTGTCGGAGATATGCTCCAAATAGCCGGTTCAAGGTCTCTAGGTCACCCCTGGACTGAGATATGGGGGTGGAAAGTCCTCATAAGAAAAACATGGGGAATGGGGTGTCATTTTAAATTTTAATAATCGAAAACTACCAATATTAGTGTCAAATCCATTGTTTTTGGAATCACTGAGATTAATATTCTCACTTAATTTCAAAAGCTGAAAGTGCCTAGCTCAACAAGATAGCAATAGCGATTAGTAAACCAATGGCAATGTGTCGCAACGACATCTGATGCCGGAAACAGTTCCCGCTCCCGTTTCGATGAATGGGATCTGCGATGTATCTTGTAACAATTATACTACAAGTTACTGGGTGCTTACCCTAAATTGGTTTTGCTCCCATCCCTCCCTCCCCGCCCCAGGGAGTGGAGGATTAATGTGAACTGCATACAAAGTATCGCTATTCAACTCAGCGACCCCGTAAAGTAAACTATGTATTCGACATTAATATTGGAAGTTTACGATTATTTTTGTCACCCTCTCCCACTTCCAGGGGGTAGAGAAACTCGAACATTAAAAGTGTCAATATTCATCTGAGCGACTGCGACCAAACAACCCTTGAAAACCCATTTAAAGAAAAAAAATGTTTTTATTATAAGATAATACTTCAAAACAAATTAATTTTTCTATTTTAAAAATACACCAAACTCGGAACGGATAATCGGGAGTTTGCTGTATATAAAACTATTTTATTTGTTGTTGTATACCTTCGGTATATGTCGCTGACTCATGTGGAATGTTCTTGGGCAGTGGAATTTGAAAATGACAACTTCATTTGCTTCGGATCCGAGGCAAACAACTTCATTTTTTTTCAGCGTCCCGTTATTTTTGGGAACCACTCCTATACGACTTCTTCATGACAGACACTTCACAACACTGGCAGCAAGCAATCAGTAATTGCTAACTCGCCATTGTTCTTCTGAAAAGTGTCTGATTGAAAATTACAAAGTGGTTATCGCTTTTTGCACCCGCGCAAGGTAGACTGGAAGAGAGGGGAAAATTGACGTACAAGCAATAAGAAACTTGCACGTGTTGCTTAGTTGATTGTTGAGGTGATAATGGGCTAGTTACTACGTTTCATAAAAACCAGAAAAACATTGAAGAAAAATGACAAAGAAAAGATAAAGAAAAGACAAACAAGAAGAAAAATAATGTATTATATTCTCGGTGTTGGTATGTGTACGGAAATATGCTCATCAATTTATTTTAGAACATAATGAACCTGCATATGAAATATTCATTTTACGTTAGAAATCCTTAAAAATGTATGTATTTAAGGAATATGCAAAATGTGTAATTATCCTAGCCCTACTGGTAACAAATTCAATTACTGTAATGCAAAAAAGGGGCCCATTCTGTTTGCTCTATTGTAAATTCAGGCTATAATGATCATCATAATTAACGGATATGCCATCTTTTCTAAATACTATTTCTGTTGTACATCGCAGTAACCTTCGGGAAGAAGCATGTAAGGTATTGGGGGCTTTCTGGACGTAGTAAGATCTACAATTACCTTTCTTATGTCTGTGGGAATACTCAGTGACGTGCATCTGATGTAGGCCCGAAATTCGTTGTTCTTTTTGTTATATTGTATAGATACTTACATAAGGATTAAAAATTTATATTAAAAAAACGAAGTTGAGGGTGGGGCCCCGGCCGGGATTCCGGTCCTCCGGCCCTGGCCAGTCCGAGACTGGTTGAGGTCTCTCCAAAAGGCAGAAGTTTATCTACTGCTCCAACGATGACCAGACAAGTTGGGACAGGATAGCCGAAGCTCACAACTGTGATCGCCACTGTCTTTTATTCACAACTCCCCAATTGTATCCTATTAAGATTGATTCAAATATTTGCATAGTTAAAATTAACACAAAAAATTGACATCTATTTACAAGTACTTCTGTAAACATTTCATGTAACTGACAGAGGAGGTTGAAAATGAGGAATAAAAATGTCGTGTGTGTATTGCGAAGTGTGTGTTTTCGCCTCCTAATATAACCACAGCACGGGATTTTCGAAACAGCGAATATTTCTATATAGGTTCTGACTCCTACATTCAATGTCCAAGAAAATGATATAGTCACGGAAGAAAGTATTACGGGAACAAGCATGTAGCTTTAAAAAATAATTAACTTTTAGATAGATACACATAGCTTGAACCTGTCTCCTTCAGTCCCTTAAACATATCACGGCTTAGGCATAACTGAGTGTCTCGCCCATAAATATAAGGGAAATGCACAAAACAAAAACAAGCAAAAAAGACGCTAAATATCATGTTCCCGAAATACTTTTTTGGGTTTCTTTACGCCGAGGGAGATTGTCGCTTAAATATGCGAAAGACTTTCGACCCCACAGCACATGTTTGACCATTAAATAAAAGTTAAGTAAGTAACTGAATAAATACTCGCAGAGAGTACGCAATAAATATAGGCTCTACACAATAGAAACGGATGTATATTCTCACTATATAAAACGGAGGTATATTCTCACTATATACCAGCATTATTGATGCCTGAATATTTTCAATACATGGAGTATACATTTTATGTCAATGTCCGCCTTCGGAAGATTTCAGGATTATTGTTAACTTTCCAATTACATTCTGTGCACATTTCTCTAATGTTCAAGTTTACTTTTATTCTATGGGAATATATAAGAAATATTCCATGTATTTTTTCACGATACCAAGCATTTTAATGTCGGGATATGTTCCGGCATATTTCTAATTACTTAGGAATACTCCCGGAATATTAAGAATTAAACTGTAACAATCCTGGAATATCCTTCTTACAAGGGAGTCATTTTAAACACATGTATAGAATGAGAAACGAAATAGTTTAAAATCACGTAAATATTCGTATCATAGAACATTTGATTTTTGTTCTGGGAAATACATTTTAAGAGAAAAACAAAGCAGAATTTACTTCCATAATATTCAATGCTGTTCTACAGGGAATATAAAACTATCAGTTATCGGA
>JAGDQP010009719.1:18171-58045 GCA_022664845.1 Lepisma saccharinum | reverse complement strand
GGATTAAAAAGAAAAGCTAGTTTGTTTGTACGCTAAAAATCTTTAGATCTGATAGTCACTGTCTACACATTAAATTCAAAGTGTAGTTAATTTCGATTTGGTACATTTTGTGTATCGTACAGAAAATCATATTCTATTTATAGTTTATACCTTACAGGATATCGTACTCAATCGGTCTATCAATTCCAAATTTGTTCGAAGAAGAAATGTTATGACAATACAAATTTTGGAGTTGACTGTGTGCAATATATTATTAATTTCTATACCTTGTTCTGTTAAATGAAACAGAGCTGTGTTGTTAAAACATGAGATTCTATGATGTAGGCCTCAATCGATTCACATGAGGTTTGTTTTACAGGCCAGAAGTATGCAATGATGGAAGCTAAAACAGTGATATCAACGGTCCTTCGAAACTATGTCGTGACTGCAGTAGACAAAAGAGAAGAGTTGAAGTTGAAGCTTGGAATGGTTCTTCGTCCTCTTAACAATTGTCTCACCGTCAGAATAAGTAAGAGAGAGACCTTGTAGACGTTTGGAAGAAATTGCATTTCCTATTCATCAGCATTTGTTTTGGTACATGCCGCATTGTAAATATCTAGTTGTCGAATAAATAAACATATTATTTTCAAAGTATAAGCTTATTTACTCTTACTGAACGAAAAATGTTACCTAACCCGTACAAAGTAATGCTTGTGTCTGACAAGGAACACTCGCCAGGTATGAGAGACCGATTTTGATGAAAATTCGTATTTAGGTACAGTCCCTAGGTAAACCTTCACAGTCAAAATTATAGGTGCTTTCGTCAACAAATGACGACAGGGGAACCCGAGAAAGATGGAACGTAGAGAGCAAGTAAATCGAATACAGAGTACGGAAAATGCTTTTTTTTTTCGTAAACTGTTATATATATTGAAAGTAAATGGGTATTAATGGATACTGGACAGGAGGTGGTACATGCTGGATGATATGACGACAATGACCGCCATCTTGAAAGCGGCCATCTTGACTATGCTTCAAAGTTTTTAAATAGTAAGTGGGTCATGTGATATATCAGTCTGTGCTGAAATGTTCCAAGAAACCCAATGATGAAGTCAAATTTTCCGTAACTCTAATCCTGTACGAGAAAATGACACCTGAAATTGACCTGGAGAATGTGTGAGTCGAATGATGAAAAAAATAACATATTTTGTTGAAATAGTTGAAGGAACGAAAGCCAAACGGATACAGAAGAGGTGACGTTATGTTGGGAAATATGATTCTTATGGCCGTAACATAATTGTGAATGACAATGTTTTAAATACACTAACGGAAGATGAAGTCCCAACTTCAAGAAGACGTAATGCTAGGTGAAAGTGTCGTTCTCCGTGTCAATGTCATTTTGTCGTATAGGATTAGAGTTATGTGAAAATCCACTTTGTCATTTTTTTGTGGGGGGGGGGCATTCAACACAGGTTGATACATCACATGACCCACTTACTATTTTAAAATTTTGAGACATAGTCAAGATGGCCACTTTCAAGATAGCGACCGACCATTGTCGTCATACCATCCAGCATGTATCACCTCCTGTCCAGTATCCACTAATATCCATTTGCTTTCAATATATTTAACAGTTTATAAAAGATAAGGCGTTTGACGTACTCTGTATTTGATTTATTGCTCTCTACGTTCCATCTTTCTCGGTTACCCTTGTCGTTACTTGTTGACGAAAGCACATAATAAGTTTGGCTGTGAAGATTTACCTAGGCACTGTACTTACACCGTATATACGGAATTTTCATGAAAATCTGGCTCTGACACCTGGCGAGTGTTCTTCGTAAGTTCAGAAAAAGAGAAAGACGTTAGTTCCAGATACTCTACAACTGTGACGTATAAAAGGATTTTGGAGCGATTATGTTTTGGTTTCTGCTTGCATTCAGTTTTACGTGTTCTCGTGTTCAGAAATTGAAATATCAAACTCTACTTACCATAAATGTTCCCCGAAGATTGTGAATTGTTAGACTCAGAGACTTAATTGTGGAAATAACATTATTTGTGTGGGCCGTAGAGTTAAGAATATAATAGAGAAAGCTTTCACGACGTCACATGAAGCCAAATTTACGGTTCAGCGCAGCCATATTGTGTGGCTCCATTAGAGTCCTATATCGAGTTCTGTGCGTCAGCCAGCAACCTTTTCGAGACTCTGGTTTCTGTCGTGTGACTACAATAGACAGCACAACACATCTGGGACATTTTCAAGCATTTTACGATTGTTAATTCTCTGCAAAAGAGCTGTCTTTTCGAACAACGATCGTTACTTCGGAAATTTCATTTGACATGCGCGCTTCCCATTAATAACAGTCTCTTCCTATAAGGCTAGCTTTCGTTGCAGGCGCTCACCGCGTTCTTTGCTTGCAATGTCTATGAGTAGCCAATAGAAACTAGTGTTATATGGAGAACACGTACTTAAACACGTGTTTCAATTGGCTACTCAATCAAAATCGCAAACAAGGAAAGCAATACGCCGCTTGCATGAAAAGCTAGCGTAAGAAGGAATAAGAAGGCAATACTCGGTACAGAGGGTCTTTAAGTATGGGACCAGTCCATGGATGTAAATACGGTAGACGGATTGATTGGCCCAATACAGATAAGCTATGTCAACTTGACGCCGGTTTTTGATTAATCTTGGCTGGGGAATTGGGATTTACTTGCGTCTTATTGGTTAGCCTATGCCTGGGTGTGTGGAAGCAAAGAATAGAGGAAGATCTAGCTGAGAAAGAGAGGAGGAAGATTGGAATATTTTAAATATGGTATTGTACGGAACGTGATGTTCAGTTGCTTTTTTTTTAACCAATTACACCTGTCAGGTACTCATAGCTTGTGCTGGCTTCAATTTCGGGTCGCCAGAAGTAGATCCATTTCCCGTATTTAGATCCATGGGGCCAGTCAATGTGGTCTAAGGAAAGAAAATAATAATACGTGAATGCTAGAAGTTCTCACGTATAAGTCGATAGTAGCGACAGTTGCGGCCAGAGTTGTTGTCTACAATTTCTAACCAAGGGTATTCAGAACATCCTGGTTTCTAACCAACTAACCGTCATTCTTTATCTACCTAAACGAAGAAAAGGAAGAATTGTAAGTACGTTTGAAGAACTCTTTTACCTCGTACAGACGAAAATGGATATAAAATCAAGAGAAAAGAGAACATCAGTTTAGAAGGCAAAGATGAGATAAAGAGCAATCTATTTCTAAATAATTAAAAAGACTATAAATAAATATAGAAGGTAAACAATATTAAATTTATGAAACATAACGACTATTATGGTCGAAAACTTCATTGATATATTAGACAATGAAAATTAATAATTTCCCACCAATAGCGTTCCTCGGCGGCATCATGTGATTTTACTCTTGTGCTGCGATCTGTCGAGTAGACTCGGCGGACAAGTCTTTTTGTATACTATGCAAAGTATAGCAAGAGGTACTTCTTAATATTTTCTTTGGTGGAAGTGCTTCGTTCTTTCCGCCTCTTGGCTTCACTTCCCTCGCCCAGAAAACAGCCTCACGCTATCTCTATTCTATTACTAACTCTATGGATATGCCAATTGTGATTCGGGAAGATCCCTATCATCACCATCATCAAGTCTAAACTTTGATAAGTAACGTGTGATTGGTGAAGGGGTAAGTACACTTGTCATGGTGAATGAAAGAAGCAGACACGTAAGCAAGGGGGGCTTGGGGACTTGAAGGGGACTCCTTAAAATTTAATATTGCAAATAGACAACACGAGTACCTGAAAACCTTTGACCATTATTGTACCAAAGTAAGAACTATTGAATAGAGTGTTCCGAAATAAGGTAGCAATTGATGTATACACGTACTTTGCAATTTTACACAAATTACTGACATAGGCTAGAAAAATAGGCTTTGATAATTTTTCTTTAATACCTTAATCCCAGTGGGGAATATTACTACCCCGAGAACGTCGTCATGTCAGACTTCAGCAACACAGATTGGTTTCAATGGTCGCTTTGCTTTATTCTGCTGTCTTCCCCGTCTTTATTTCTATAACTCTTGTCTTCTGGTCTCAAGATAGTCAACTGATTCCATCTGATGAGGTCCAATACTCCCAACATTGTGTTCTGCAGTTACAAGATATGTGCATTCCACGAACACATTCATAGTTACATAGAAGTAAGGGCTCATTTTCATGAAATCTTGCGTTGCTTGCGATTTGGGTGAATAGCCAATTGAAACATGTGGTGTAGTTTTATTACGTGGTGTAAGACGTGTTTCAATTGGCTATTCACCCAAATCGGAAGCAAAGCAAACAACGCAAGCGTGTTTGAAAATCAGCCCTAAGCATTGGTTTTCTTGGATGCTTGCTTTGCTTGTGATTTGGCTGAACGGCCAATCGAAACACGTGTTACACCTAGTAGACGTAATGAAATACGTGTTTCAATTATCTTCTCACTCTAATCGCAAGCAACGCAAGCTCGAATGAAAATCAGCCCAAACTCTTGATGTTAAACTTCCAATCAAGTAGACTATGTCCATTCGCTTGTCGCCCACATAACATCATATTCCAGGAATATTCCTGGTTAACTTCTAATGTTCCAGACATATTCCTGGAACATTGGCAAGCTGCCTGGAATATCCTGGGTATACTTGCTATTTGTCTTTATTACCAGACTATTCCTTACATATTCGCAAGGAATTTAAACTATCGAGAAAGAAAAATATTGTTATTCTTTGTGTTAAATGCCAAAATGAAACAAATTTTAATACTAAGATAATTAACAGATTTTGGGAGTAGAAATAATTTAATAATTGTAAAGAAAAAAATTACATTCCTAGCATTTAAATCTGAAATACGCTTATACAATATTCCAAATTATGATCAAATATTCCCTGGGGAATATTCCTTATATATTTTAAAAATATACTGTGGCTATGTGGGCGAGCTTCTCCATAAATCTGTCTTTTTCTTCCAGGTTTGCTCTGCCCACAGATTCGTTGTGTGTGTTTCGTCCCACGTGTCTTTGATTTGATTCTAAGTTTGCAGTTTATGACGGATTGAGTTAACTTTGGATTTACTTTGGATTACTGAGTAATTGATGCATCCATAATATCAAAAACAAGTTGGGCATTGGTGTTGTTTCGTCTGTTTTGATCATTTCTCTATCTCAGCTACAACTCATATTTGATAAGATCTCTGATAGAAGGCAATTCAACTGTAGGGGATACTCTGCCTGGCCCAAATTAGGTGTTACAGATGAGTCAAAGTTTACTCTCTTGCCTTAAGTTTGGGCATTTCAATCAGTGTTTTAAAAATGTATTTGTGTTATTATCAAGGATGTTTTAATAGAGAATATGCGATTCCATCAAGCACATGAAGCCAAGCGTCACAGTACAAAGCTTAGCCCTGCATGTGCACAGTTACCCCACTTACTCCAATAAAAAACGTTTTCGGTTAATAAAGATAGCAGCAAGTTCTGTAGTTGTGTGCTAACCAATCAGATTCGTCACCTTGATCGAGGCTCAGTTGTCTTTGGCTTCACTCTTTCGTTGGCATGAGATAGCAGCTATAAGCATATCCTCTATTAGAACATCCTTGGTTATTGTGATGAGCCACTGATCGCTTCGACGTATTAATCTTATGTTGTAGAGCAAAGATTTTGTTCCATTTTAATGGTTTGGGACTATTTCATTGTTCATGTTTCTTGTCACAGTTACAGATTTGTCGACATAAAAAGCAATTTCTCAGCTTTCTTTTATATTTTTATGTAAATACTTTCACCTTAGCGCAATCACGAACACTGATCTCTTCGTTTTCTCACTTTACTGAGGTTTTTTAGTGCGCGCTTTGCTTTCGCTTGGTAGATGGCAGGTGGCGGCAACCATTTTGGAATAAAAAAAAATGATGGAACAAGGTTAGCTCTTCGAACAAAAATTGTTAGATAATTGTAATGGTTCAGTATATATAATTACTATATAAATCATATATACACATGTTCTAGAACATTTGAGGTCAAATTGATGTAGGTAAATATTTTAAAGCAGTTTTAAACACATATTTTAATTTTCCACATCAAATTGTATGAGTTCCTCGCTAGAACCTTATGAAATATACACATCATACTACGCATGTTCTTCAGTTCATAGCTACTGAAGATTCATTCTTTTCTTTAGTTCACAATTGGTTCGTGGTGTCTTCAAATCTTACAACGTTAACTCATTTCCCGACGTCAAAGAATGATGACATTTTGCACAATGACATAAGTCCGGGGACAATACAATATTTCGTTGTTACTTTCATATATGTCTATATATTTATATGTTTTAAAAGCATATTTTAATATGTATTTTTTTAAAATACAAACTTCTTTATTCTAAAATCAATACTAACCAGCAATGATATGAGGTTTTGCTGGTTGCCGAACACTTTAGGATTTGGTTCATGAAACCATGGACGTAAGAATATAATAGAACTAGTAACAAACAATTCACTCAATGTTATAAAAATGGGACAGCTGAGAGTGCAGTTTGTCATTCCAACATGGCGGATCGCGCATACTTCCTGGAAAGGAAGCAGACGATATTGTGAATGTGCAAATAAAGTTTAACTATCTAAATTTGTCCTTAACTACTGATTATTATAAAATAAGTGTTATTGCAATACACTTCCTTCTCAAGAGCAGTGATCATTCAAATCTTAAAACTTGATATTATTTCAGTATTATTATTGAAGAAAAAACAAATATTGCTTACCTGTTTATTCTCACACGTACCTCTTGGTCGGCTTCATCAGACGCAACCTTCACATACCTTAAATTATTTCACATAAATTCAAAATTTGTAATTAAAAGTGGCTCAATTCACATTACTTCTTATGGCCAGTTGCAATGTTTTGGTCAATTCAACATGGCGGCAAGGCGCACTTCCGGCCCATACATTTAGGCTTGTTACTAGTCCTATTATATTCTTATGTCCATGCATAAAACAGCTTGAGAAAATAATCAACAAAAAAATAATTAAAAAAGGTTTTTTTTAAAAACACGCTTTTTTAAGATGGACTAAAAAGTAAAAAATAATAAATTGAATTAATGTTATAAATCGGAAATTAAAAGCGTGGGTGCTCTTGCTTACCTTATCATAAAATCATAATATCTTAAGAGCATCCACGCTTTTATTTTACGATTCATAAAATTAATTCAATTTATTATTTTTTACTTTTTAGTCCATCTTAAAAAAGCATGTATTTTAAAAATCCTTTTAAATTATTTTTTTATGTATAATAGACAAATATTAAACGCCCTGCGAGATAGGCAACCCGAACTTCACAATGGATGCGGCGTGGCGTGCATTTAAGGATAATTTCCAATTAATTAATTAATTACAATATCGTATATCTAATGATTGAATATTGTATTGTCATGGGAAGCAAACAAGTTTACAAAATTTCAAAGACATCGGATGATGGGAAGTGAGTTAAAATCAATTAAAAGGTTTGTACCAGAGATGATTACAGAGCAAGTTAATATAAAGCGTGTAAAAAGCTTTTTAAAGACAATTTTTTTCTTAAACGATTCGTACTAAAAAGTAAAAAGAAAATGTTTATGCATGACAAAAAAAAGCACGAGGCGCTCTCTCATATACAGAGACCTTATAAATACTTCAATATTTTTAAGCTTAAATTACATTTTGTTTCGTGGAACTACCTGCGGACCTTCTATGCAGTGATACCGTCAAGCTCCAGTAACAGGTTCTGTAACGATTTTCTTGAACAGATAGGTGGCAACCCTGGTCTACAAGCATCATGCTGCTTTCTTTTAAATGTACTATGATCGCATAGAACATATGTCTTCTTATCATATCTGACTGTGACCCCCTACTGTTATCAAACTTGACCTAAACGAAACATCCATGCTTCGTTTTTTTTAATTCCTTTATTTTTATAATTATTCAATCTTGACCTTGAGGCTCATTTAAACTCATAAACAATGTAGTTCATTAAAGAACTTCTCGTGTATAAGAAGTCAATCTCATTCTTCCATAATGGCGGTCTCTCTGGGCTTTGTTATTCTCTCAATATTTCTTTCTCCGTTAGTTCTGTTTATCTTATTAATTTTCTATTGGAGAGTCAAACATCACAGAATTTTGAAAATGGGTAGAATATTACCTGGACCACCTGGATGGCCGCTAATAGGAAATTCTTTACTTTATATGGTTGGTGATGCCCACGGTAAGTTAGAATTCACAAGCTCTTCTTTTTCTTCATGTGCACGTGCGTATTTGTTTGCTAATTGTGTTTTGTAATTTGCAAATAACAATGCAGGTCGAAAGTGAAGGAGATAATTCAATAAGTTATTATGCAATAATGTCATTGTTAACATCGGGTGGCTGCCCGGAGATAGGTCTAGGTCTCGAAGATAAGTGGAACCGATGGTGGGTTTCTATTGCCTTCCAGTCGAAGAAAATTAACTACAGGATCTAGTTTAAGGGGCTCCGAACCACTTGTGTCTCAGCAAGCTATCGAACCCTGACCCTCTTTATTTCCCGAGTTTATTTAGGTTTCTACCAAAGAGAATGATAAGAAGTGAATCTTGCTATACTGTGCATAGCATACAAAAATTCCCGTCCTCAGGCCTACTCGTCAGATGGCAGCACAAGTCTAAGATCACGTGATACCACCGAGAAATGCTGATGGCGGGAAATTATTAATTTTCATTGGCTAAGATGTCAATGAAGTTTTTGACCATAATAGTCGTTATGTTTCACAAAAAATGTTTAATAATTTTAATATTGTTTATGTTCTATATTGGTTTATAGAATTTTTTTATTCTTTAGAAATAGATTGCTCTTTGCCTTCTAAACTTGTTTTCTTTTCTCTTGATTTTATATTTATTTTTGTCTGTACGAGGTAAAAGAGTTCTTACAAGGTACTTACAAGTTCTTCTTTTTCTTCGTTCAGTTACATATATAAAGTGACGGTTGGTTGCTTAGAAAGTCACCAGGACTGGCCGCAACTGTCGCTACTATCGAGATATACGTGAGAACTTTTAGCAATCACTTATTATTATTTTCTTTGATTTCTACAATATTTTGATTCAATATCCTTCGCAGGGGGTACTCACTTATCCTGCGCTCTGAACGAAATCTTGTCCAAGTGCGCATATGACGTCACAGGCGAGAAAGCTGTGAAACAGCTGATGGGAATCAGCTGTCAATTATATCATTATATCATTAAGTTTGTTGAGTTTAACCAAACAACAGGACTAATTTAATCGTTTTGCTTTTAGCGTTTTATTCATCACTCCAGGTAAGCGTTGCAGAGTTACGTAGGGCGTGAAAACTGTTAAAATCTCAAGTATCGTGAGTTTTTATAATCACAGGTGGTAATCATTTTCAGTTGAATATTATACTTTTCATTGTATCGTTATCGGGAAGTAACAATTTTACATAGTATGTGCTACGGGACGGTAGTAGCTTAGTTGTTAGGCTTATCAATCAGAAGGTCCTGGGAACGATACCAGCGGGCACCATTCCTCACAGGTGTTTCCAGTTTTTCCCTGTCACACCAGGCAAATGTCAAAATGGTACCTAATAATTAAGTCCTGGCCGATTTTCCAACATCCGCTCCCTAGCCTATCCCGGCCTAATCCTGTGATGTCTAAAGCCCATAAATAAATAAATGAATGGAAAATTCTGCAAACAATGAGCGTGACAGGTAAGTTTAGTTATAACATGTAATATTTCGTTTAAGTTTAGTCGTGTTTTGTATTATACAAGCAATATAGTAAACCAGGTATTCCATACAATGTTTGATGTTCTTAGGCAGATTACAGTAGTATAAAATCTAGAATCTGTCTATTCTATGTTAGGATAGATTTGGTCGCTGAACACTAGATACTCTCCGAATCGTTCACAAGGCGAAAGTTAGGTTGGGTTATGTTCGATTAGCTTAACTTAGTTTAAGTAATCTTTAATTAGGCTTAAGGTCTCGAGTCCTTCGAAACCAGATAGCGTACTGAACATAGTGATGTCTCGTCCGGGGGAGTATCCAAAAAGCATGCGATTAGGTAAGTTAAAGTTAGGTTAGATTCGTTTCTTTTTTCATACTTTGTGAGGCATTGAGAATAGATAATACCTGATTTAATATGTTGTCAGTGATATTACACCAGGCATTCTTATAATGTATAATATTTTTCACAACTTTGTTTCCTGATTGAATTAAAGGAGTTAGTAACTTACTAATTCCTAACTCTTACCTGAAGTTTAGTATTCGCAATCGTTCAAAGATTAAAAGAGCCATTCATAAAACTACTCACGTGCAAGTTTCTTAGAAAGAATGATTTTAATTTATCCCGATTCCATTTTCTTCTCAAAAATTATTTAATTGCCAAAACAATACTATTTAAACTTATTACAGTGCTGAATAAGTGGCCCGGTTGAGACAGTGTATTGACTGCACGCTCCGCACGTTTAATAAGTAGTCCAAAGGAGGGCGTGCGTGCATGCCCATTTTAGAAAATCTTCTTGTCATTTTTCCTATGTTTTGTAAAAAAAATTTTATTATTATTTAATGGCAAACTTGGAAGTAATAATGTTGCAAATTCACTAATAACTAATATTTGTTTTCGTAAACAATTGATGTGTAAATTCAACGGCCATCAAAGTTTAATGTAGGCATTTGCATATACTGAGTGAAAGAGACCTGGCTGTCAGATCAGTGCAAATAGTATATACTTGCTTTGTTCCAATAAAAGTTAGTGTTCTTATGACCCACGTGATTTTTATTGGACCTTATTTCTCCTGCTACGTATTAATACTGCAAGCGACCGCTTATTGTTAGAGAAGTGGCACTTACAGCGTTGGTTGGATTGTTGCGTGGGTATTACACTCTTGCTCCGCCCTCTTTCCTGAACATTACTTGTAGGTGACCGTTTATCGCATCGAGACACGGAACCTACACACCTGAACTTTCCGCAAACTGTGGGCCGCGGGCGACCATATCTGTTCGGAGGTCTGGGACCAGTAGCTCATACCTTTCCACAACCTGTGAGCCGCGAGTGACCGTATCTCCTCGGAGGTCTGGAGCTAGTGACTCACTTTAAATTAAGCTTTCCCCAACCTGCGAACCGCGGGTGACTGATTCTCCACGGAGGCTCGGAACCTGTTGTACGCATACCCTGATCCACTTCTCGAGGGATAACCTCTCTGGGTGGCCGTTTCTCCTCGCAAAGCACGGAACGCAACGAACGTGATCTCTCACCTTGATAACCCAATCGACTCCATTGGTGAGAAACATCTCCCTGGTGTGTCCTGCTGGCCAACTGCGGTGCGGAGGCTGACAGACTGACGAGACTGTTACACCAACCCAGTATATAGGCCTATATGATATCGGCAGGCTTCAGCAGCGAACATCGTATTTAGATTATTAATGTTCTGTTAGAGAAATTGCGGCTAGACCTTTCCAACCAAACCTCAACCACATTTTCAACCCTAGTATTTCCTGTTTTAAATTTCCCCGAATCTCCAGGACCGCCCCAGCAATGTGTATGATCCGTACGGGTTTGAATCATCTCAACGAGACCTTTCCAATGACACCTGAATCACCTTCCTAGCCACAGTAGTTCCAAAGTTGAGCCCCCACCGAAACTCGAGAAACGTCCCAACTATCTGGATGAATGATTCGTGCTTGAACTCATCTTGCCGAAACCTTTTCAAAGACATAACCACCTTCCTAGCCCTAGTAGTTCCAAAGTTGAAAATTTTCCCCCGAAACTCGGTAACCGCCCCTGATATCTGGATGAATGATACGGGTTTTAACTCGTCTTGTCGAGACCTCTCCAACGACACCTCAATCACGTTTCTAGTCCCAGTAATTCTAAAGATATAAATTGCCTTTATCTCTGGCGCCGCCCCTTCAATGTGTATCATCTGTATGGCTTGGAGCTAGTCTTGCCGAGACCTTTCGAGCGACACGTCAAACACCTTCCTACCCCTTGTAGTTCCTCAGTTGAAAGCTGTCGACAGATGGACAGAGTGGACACATAAGGCTTCATAGCACTGCTGCCGAAGTCTAAAAATAATGTGCTCCTCTTGGGGGCACGGGCCTCGCAGTACCCCTTTGCCTACACCACTGCTTTCAAGTGAGGTCGAGTGGAGCTAATATTATTTCTTTTGATAACTTTGACTCATTTCGTCTTATTTCATTTCATTGGATATTTCTCCAATGGCAAATTAATTTGCTCGTTAAATGAAATTAAACAGTTTATTTGATTAAATTTCCGGCAATTGATAAAAATACAATGCATTACATGACTATTGTAAAAATATAACTATTCATAGTTTAATTCCCTAACTTTAGAATACCCTCAACACCGTACCAAAAACTCAGTTATCGCATTTTTCCTGTTACATACGAGTTTTCTTTCTCACCTGTGACGTCACGCATCAAAAGGCAGACGAGCGGTTGCAAGTGGCACTACCTTATACCTTTAACTACCTTGAGTTCTTCGAGTGACGCTGACAAGTTAGTCTGTTAGCGGCGCTCTATGTATATAGCTAGTTTCGGATCTAGCGAACTATAAGCCCGATTTTGAACTTGAATTTGAAAGCTCTTTACCATAATAAGATACAGAAAAAGAAAATGGGTCGGTAGGACCTCCCTTGAACCCCCTAGGGCGGTGCGATTTTTTCTCAACATTTCACATTTCTGATGATAGCACTAACGTCAGATCATATAGGCGGTCGAAACTTGCGGAATCTTAATCTACGATTCAATACCTTTCAAACGGTGTATCACACGTCAAAATCGGTGAAGGGGATCAAACTTACGACTTTTTTTTAGCCGAATCACAGAAGTTTCAGAAATGATAGAAAAGTTTGTGTGTAATTCTGTTTATCTTTCTGTTTTAGCCCCAGATGGGTGGTACCGGGGTGGGGGGTCAATTTCAAGCCTCAACAAGTTGGAGTAAAACGAAGCTAATTTTTTGATACGAGTTACCGTTTTCGAGATACGGGGCCTACCATGGTCCAAAATCGACCTTCAGTCCTTTTTTTTTTAAACAGACAGCCTTAAAAAATATGTGATATCTATATAAAAACCATTTCGGAGTAAAGGGAAGAGTGACGCAAGAATTCTACTCAGAAAAGAAGCGATATCCATTTTGCGAGTGATTTTCTTTGTGTCATTATGGTGGAAGTGTTTCCTCTTTCCCCATAGTGACACAAGGAAAGCCACTCGCAAAATGAATATTACTTCTTTTGTGAGTAGAATTCTTGCGTCACTCTTCCCTTTACTCCGAAATGGTTTTTATACTGATAAACAATACATAACAAATACCAAATTAATGAAATCAAGGTGCCTTTCAATAACAATAAGTTATCATTGTGTACCTAAGTGGAAATGATATTCGAAATGTCACGCAATATGTTGAAGGGGAATTGAGTATTTTTCGAAGGAACCTCGTGAAATCATTAAATTTAGAAATGTGCTAAAACCCATGCTAAATTGGACGTTATTTTGCAGGCTGCCGTAAGCTAGCTGTGTTCTAATTTTCGATGTATCGAATCAATATTTAAAATTATCGTAACTCTAATATTGAAATTTATTGACATTCGATATATCGATACTTTGATATTTCGGTTTCGTATTTTCTTTTCTTAACCAGTCCCATCTATGTTACATAAATATTCTATCATCATTTATCAAATACATTTCTCAAGCACTTAACTGAAATCTTACAGTACGTACAACATAGCAGGAAATACAGTACATGGTGCAACTCATCCGCAGGTCAGATCACGGGAACGCATAATGAACGTACGGTTTACGATCCTTTTTTTAAAAAATACATTTCATACCCAGACATCAACCAGACTTGGGGAGTAAAGTAACGCAAGTAACGCGTTACTTTTCAGTAACGAATAACTGTAACGCGTTACAATATTTTGAAAGTAACTGTGACGGGTAAAGAGTTACTTTTCCCCAAGTAACGACGTTATTTTTTCATCTGTTGTTTGCAAAGAAACAAACACAATTCCTTGTCAAGAAAGAAATATTTCTTAGAATTTTCCTGGAATGAAATTCCGAGAATTGCTATTTAACTTTGTGGGTCAAGCCACGCTGTAGGCGTTTGTGTAGATGACAAAGGTAAGATCAACACGTGATTCATGCGCGGATCCTATTGACGAACTTCGACGTGAAAATATTCAGAAGATTAGTTTCCAGTTTAAAGTGCAGACATTCAGCTAGTTTCTGTCACCACGTTGAATCTGCTGTAAGTACTGATATCCTTCTTCCCTTTTGTTTTTATTTAATTTATTCTTTTGCTGATCAGCACTTCTAGATTTTTTAAAGTCTACGGTTTAAAATATTTGTAGATATGCATGTGTTGAGTGTGTATATGATCAGGGTAAAAAATAAAAGGTATTTCCACCAGTTTTTGTTTCCACAGTACCAATACGAAAGATGCAAGAATCGGTGCCAAAGTAACGCATTACTTATTAAGTTACGTAACGCATTACTTTTGAAAGCGAGTAAAGAAACTGGTAACGCGTTACTTTTTGAGAGTGGGTAAAGTAACTTGTAACGCGTTACATTTTAAAAGTAACGTGCCCAACACTGACATCGACCCAATAACAGCACATGCACGTTGACCGCTGATGGGACCCATATCGCTTCACATCGTTAATGCAGGTAGGATAGCGTCCCCGCTTGAGGCCACGTCGAACGATGTGGGATCGATATCGGTTATCATTAATTTCTCTATTTTCTAAAACTATAGTAATTATTGTGTAAAGATTAAATCGATTTTTCTACAAAACGTTTTGTTCGTAATGAATAAATTATATTAAAAAAATAAAGCATTCGACATGGAACAATATCAATCAACACCGATAATCTGTGTGTATATTGATCTACGTCGATCTATGTGGACAACCGATGTTTATTTAAGCAATGCTATATCCATCTGGTGTTAAAATATGAAACTTGATGTCAACACGCGGACAGCTTTGTTTGGTGACAAAGAAATTGTTGACCGTTGAAGTATGCTAAAGTGCAGAAATAGATGCCTTTCAACGTGAAGAACATCGACAAATAAAGTGTTAAAGTTGATTGTTTTTTCCCCAAGGATACTTTGATCACTGTAAGTACATAGACAAACCAACAAGGTTTATAATAATATTTATTATCATAGCCTTATCTAAAACCAACTTCTAGATATGGATCTTATCTCTGACCCCTCAACTCTGATCTTCTCAGTACAATGGTATGGGGAAAGCGATGCCGCACGCGCGACTTTTGTGAAACATATCCCATACATTTAGCGGTGCCGTTCTTGTGTAGTTTCAAGGCAAGTTCGGGATAGTGATGTCCAAAATATCATAATCAGGAATTCGAAAAAAAAAAACAAAAACACTATTATACGTTCGAATTTGAGTTTAGTTAGGCCTTTTAGCATTTTTGGCTCGGGATGGGATAGGGTGGAGGGGTGGGAAAGGTTATCATACAGGACAGTGCTTAAAGTATCACCCCGCCATTAGAATAGTGCGACTGACGGAAACTCTCTAAAAAACTCAGTCAAGATGGTTGGCAACGGGAGGTGAACCCTTGTACCTGCCCATTGTTCTCTATACTTACAACAAGGCGGTGAGTGAGACCAGGAAGTAAGCCAAATGAATCTGGGTTTGGTAATCAGATTTGTCAACATTAGTTTCTCTACTACCTGCGGATGCCGGAAGTGTTTTGCTCGCGCTCGTCACGCTAACCACTCATCCACGGAGTTGCCTTCAGAGACACTGCTCTTTTACTATTATTTCCTTTATGTTATGAAGATGTTATCTGTAAAGAAAAAATGGCAGTTTCGAAAGCAGTCGCCACAAATCCAGACGTGTCGTTTCACCATCATGTAAGAATAAGAATAAAGAATACATTCCTTGTTCCTTTGTTATGTGCATTTTTCCTTCTTTAACACTTTGACCATCGCTGCACTATTAAATTTGTATTTCTCAATAAGTGTCGCCTAAGTAAAACGCATATAAAGCGAAATCTGTCATTTGAAAAGGAAAGTTGAAAACACTTCACATTAATGCCTTATTAACAAAATTAAATATACGTTGAAATATAGCTTAAAATTCAATCTGTTTTCAATATGTAAATGAGAACATGAGAAATGTAGTTAATTTCATTTTATTCGCTTTTAAGCACAATTTTTATGCAACTAACTTGGAAAGACACATATAAAGCGTAATCTAGGGCATAGTTCAATGTAATAATTGAAAGCACGTCACATTAACGTCCTATCAACGAAATGAATTTTTTGTTGGAAAATAGATTGAAATTCAACGTGTTTTCAACATACAAAAGAGGACACAAAATAATACTTAATGGCATTCGATTAGCTTTTAATTACAAATTTTATTTCATTAAATTAGACAGAATCGTATGATGCGAAATCTATACCATAGTTGAAAATAACAGTTGAATCCAAGTCGAACTAACATCTTCTCAACAATATCAAGTCTTTGTTGAAATATGATTTTAAATTAAAGGCAGTTTTTTCAACCGATAACGGTTAATCAACGAAATCAACCAAAAATCAACGTTCAAAACACGTTTGTATGCTACTGGGGCAGTTAGTAGCCACTAAGTCTAGGCATTTACCTGGTATGACAGGAAAGACCTCACAGTCAGGATGGGCGGCAGCTAGGATTGTTCCCACGATCTTCCGATTACCAATCACTCCAGAGGACACTCGCGTTTGTCTTGGTTGTTATTGGTCTACCGTAAGACATAAGTTATTTGTGAACCGGATAAAATATTCTTAAGTCACGTTATGTGTGTTACGTTCATATTTTATGCAGTAGGCCCTAATTCCTTCAAGAGATGATCATGCTTCAAACCGTATTTGCAAGCGTTACTTAAAGGCCGCAACTCTCAACCAATTAGAAAGAGCGTCTCATCTAATTGTACAAACTCACTTTGATAATGCAATTTCACTTTCGGAATTATTTACTCTCTCGAGTCGCTTGTCTTTAATTATCGTCTTTTCATATATGTATTAACAGCGTGCTTTGTTTACGATTCGATTGAGTACTCTATTAAAACACGTGTTCAAGTATTTTTATTGGCTACACGAAAATCGCAAGCAAAGCACGTAGGCTATCTAGCGCGCGAATGAAAAGGCAGCCTAAAGTTGATGGATGCTTGGCAGCTTTAGGCTTCCAACTGGACTGTACTATAATGTATATTAATGTGGTACAATGTAGCGTAGCGTGTCGGGTTGCTACCGAGAGGCCCTCAGCGGTAACTTTTTTAGTTTTCTTTTTCAATAGCAATGTTCTGTTTCAACTTTTTGATAATTGCAACATTTTGCTTTCATTTGCATTTTCAATATTTCATGCGTTTCAAATGTTTAAAAAATCAGGTTAGACTTCTTTTTCGTTATCCCCCTTTTCAACATGTTACGAACTTCACAGACATAGGTTAGGTCAATTCAGGTCTAACTGTTTTCTCATTATACACGATTCTCATCACGCTTGACACAAAGACCGGGTTTTCACGCAGGCGCTAACCGCTTGCCTTGCTTGCGATTTGGCTAAGTAACCAATTAAAACACGTGTTTAAGTTTTTCAATTAACTACTCATAGAAATTGCAAACTACTCATAGAGCTTGCGCCTGCATGAAAAGCCGACCTAACACAATCACTTCTAGTTATGATGTGAAGAATGTTACTCCCTTGAGACGGACGTCATGGTATTATCTTTATCGTAAAAGAAGCAATAATATGTGTTTGAAAGATTAGTTCTTGTAAGACAAGAGGAACATATTTCTAATTAAATACTTATTATTTACAGAAATATTTAAGGCAATCAATAAATACATAGCACGCTATAAGAACATCTATTGTTTTTGGTTTGGCTTCCATCCTGTGGTGAATCTTACTTACGCCCCGGATTTGGAGGTACGTATTGAGCCATTAACATAATTTTGTTGTGAAAAGAACATTATTAACGGTTGAGTTACCACTCAGTGAGTTCTGTATTCATTGTAATATTTGATATTGCTCATTGAAGTATTTTTTTAATCAACTACTTAAGTAGAAAAATTCTTTTTGGGTTGAAAATAATCTTTAGAATTAGAATTTTGATGTTTGAATAGCGTGGCATTCGATGCTATCTTGTTCACGTTCTTATTTTTACCTCTCATTTTTTACTAACTTCAACCTTATCCCGAAACCAAAGAAAAGACAGCACGTTTTTAAGAGAGAAAATATTTCACCAAGATTATTTCTCTTAATCCATATTACCTTAACAGGTTATTTTGAGATCCAACCATCGAACTATACGTAACGATACTGGAGCGATAGTGAAGAAAGATAACTATTTAAACTCGTTTGTCCACTTCTAGTTTAATTTAATGTGGAGCAAATTCTCAGTTTTATACGCTTCTTATCGCTGTGCGACCCGTTTTTTGATTCGTCTTAATACCTGAGTTAGGGCTGATTTTCATGAAAGCTTGCGTTGCTTGCGATTTGAGTGAATAGTAAATTGAAACACGTGTTACACTTACCTTACAATAAAACACGTGTTACAATTGGCTACTCATCCAAATAGCAAGCAACGCAAGCTTTCATGAAAATCATCCCTTATTCATGTAATAGCACGAATTATAATAGAAAATACTGCAAATAATATTTACGTTTTTTTGCAAGAATTAAGACATAAACCAAAAACGTGCCGCACAGCGATATGAAGCGTAACAAACTGAGAACTGAAAATTTGGTCCATATTGGTTTAGACTAGGAGTGGATAAACGAGATTAAGGGTCAGTTCTACAATCGACCGCTATTTCTAGTCAGCGCTAAATTGAGGCCGACTCTCATTTTGCGTACTCTCATTGGCCAAAATCAGACTTGACCTCAACTTAGCTCTGACTAGAAGTTTAGCGGTCGATTGTAGAACTAACCCTAAAGACAGCTTTAGACGACAGCATTTATGCTACGATTAATCTTACGATTAGCAGTAGTGCCAGAGTGTGAAAGCAAGAATGCTACAATAGGGAAAGATGCTATGGTATAAATCCATAACTTTTTTCTTTTTACGCTGGCAAACTGCTTTCGCTAAGATTCATCGTACGAGAAATTGTATCGTCTAAAGCAGCCTTAAGTGTCCCCTCCGTTCCTTGGCTTTCATATATTCATGGAATTTTGAATGGCAACAGTCAGTCCAGTATCGCTTTTAGATAGAGGTCATTGGATATAACTGAAGGTTATTTCAAGTTAAATAAAATTAAATACGGAGAAAACATTTCGTTTTCAAATCGTAGCAAACCGACTGCGAAAGAGATAATATTAAAAACAATAGTTTAAAAATAAAGAAATAAATTAAATCGAAAGAAAAAGTAATAATAATAATAATATAAAAATGGAAAACTGAACGAGGATAGATAAATACTTAACCGAGAGTGGAATAGTTAAGGAACACAAATAGTAAGAATAAAGAAAAAAATACAGTAGGCAACAAGAGATCACAAGGCACATAAAATCAACTCAAATACCAAGCATCAAAGTAGTAAAATGAAGGAACGGTTAGAAGAATTTAAAATACATGCAATATTAAAAGAACAATCTTTATAAATATACATATAAATGAATCTATTACTATATCATAATAATACAAATCTACACGCTTTTATTCAATTACAACAAATTTTGCATACATGTGCATTAGGAACTGGGACATGTCCTACAGGTACTCCAGGGACCTGTTTCACGAAAGTACTTGTCAATTTCCAGAGGACTGTCTCAAGACCGTTAACCTCCCGCCATAATCTTTATGTGTATTGTCGTTTGATTGCCTAGTTTTGGGTGTCAAAAGTTAATTAACAATTGAATATTATCTTGTATATCACACTCATTGCACAAAATGATAGAACAGTGGACTGAATGAGAACAAGGACTCGTGGCGGGAGGCTAGTGCTCTTGAGACAGTCTTCCGGAAATGCAAAAAGAAGGGTGAAAACTTAATAAGTACTTTCTTGAAACAGGCCCTAGGTCATCGTAATTGTTAGTGTTGCCAACCTATTTTAAAAAATTCAATATTTCAAATGTTTTCCATATAATTGGTCGTATTCGCACCAAAGTTTGCATGATATGAACATTATTCGACAACAAAGAAGAAGAAAAAAAATACTGTGCAAGTCTTCATCCTCCAACGGTCACAGTTGTCAGCGTTGTAACGTATAGGTTAAACTTTGAACAGTGGTACAGTATTCAGAAATAGTTTTCTGAAGTGACTGGCACTGTAACGAGCAGGGATGTAGTGCTAATTTTTTAGGAGAGTATACGCTTCTCTCTTTATAGCGAAATCTTTCATTTATCCAATATACCTGCGTATTTCATATATTGTAGGTGGGTATACGGTGATGTTTAAAAAACTGAGGTGGGTATACGTATGGGATATCTACCGAATACATTGTAGCCGCGCACTAACGGGTGGAAATACCAGCTTACTATTTACGAGTACAAGTTAGTCTTAAGTACATCAAAGTTAAAGATGAGCAATAAATCCACCTAGAATTAAGAAAACAAAAAGAAAGTTTAGAATGAAATACTACCTCGGAGTATGTGTTCCTGTTCCTATAACTAGGACTATTTGTTAAAATGACACCACTGAAGTAAAAATCAAAATTAAACTTTTAGTTGAAAATATTTAAAAGTAGATAATCGTGCATAATATCAAGAAAACTTTTTCCTGGGTTTTCATAAAACCATTTTGTCCAAAACAGGGCTGGATTAATCCATCTGGAGGCCCGGGGCTAGAAGAAATGTGTGGCCCCTGCTAACTTCATGTAATACATTTCTGTGAAAGTACAATGAGAAAGTTAAGGGAATACACGTAGTTCTACGCCATCAACCATGCCATGCATTAGATGATATTATAATGAACGTTCCAAATGTATAAAAAATATGCACAGTACATTTTTGTATGTAAATGTAATAAAAAAATAAAAAAATAGTACCTAAAAAATTTCTTTTCCTAGCTTTCGTCATAGCTAAGTCCTCTATCACATCCTGGAAGTCAAGAGAACTAGTCACCTCACTTTCTATTGATAACAAGGCGAGAGCGGAAATGTGTTCTTGTTCCATTGTAGGACATAATTTGTTCTTGATAAGAGCTAATTTGGAGAATTTTCTCTCAGCTTCCCAATTCGCAATTCTTATTGAAAGGAAAATCCGGAAAGCAATAATTATATTTGGAAAGATATCACCAAGATCATTTTAAAACATTAATTCGCATAATTCGATTGGTGAAATGTTAGCAGCCTTTTCTTTGAGGGACTACTTCAAATATTCACTAAAATGAAGAATTTCAGAACGAAAACTTTCTTCATCAAGATCACCTCGGTATTTTTCACAAAGTTTTGACGTTTCCGTTAGCAGTTCTTTAGCTTGTTGCTTCACTATATTGTTTGTTGAAGGTCGGAAAAGATCGACTACTTCGCAATACTTTTCTTCTCGCTTTTTTAGTTCTGCTTGTAGTTTATCAACTATAATAAGTGACAAACGAAATTTATCACGTCCATTCAATTCTTCTGATCTTTCTCCATCAGGGAATCTTCTTATTCTACGTTTCCTTTCGTCGCTAACTTCTTGACACACAGAATCACTTAAGCTCCTAGCTTGGTTTTCATATTCATCAAAATTTTCCCTAACACGACTGAGAAATGGAATCAATGATTGCAACGCTTGGCACCCCGCTCTTTAAGTCCAGTCCAGGCTTTTGCAAATATTTGTTAGTTTTGTCCATTCGAGACAACACATCATCCCAGAAAACAACCAATATAGCTGTCTCCAGTTTTGTTAGCTTTTTCCAAAGCGATTCTTCGTCATTTCTTATCTCTGCTTTTTCTTCTTTGTTCTTGACAATTTCTTCAAGTAACACGTAAACAGAATCGATATTCTGTCGAACAGCTGATATTGCTTCCTCACGGCACGACCATTTAGTATCGGACAATGTCTTAAGTCGCCCATTATTCTTGACAAGAATGTGCCAACGATGAGTAGTAGAAGCTACCAAAGAAAAAAAAGTCGTAAAGTCATTGCAAAACTTGAAAAAAAAACAAACAACAACTGACAACGATTCGTCTGCACTGTTTTGGGCAACGAGGTTTAACGAGTGCGCAACACAGGACACGTAAAAAGCTAATGAATTGAATTCCTTTATCTTTGCACTTAAGACTGAATATTTCCCACTGATGTTACTGGCGCTATCATAGGATTGCGAGCGACAATCTTCTATCCTAATATTGTATTTTCCAAAGAGTTCTATTATAACCTTCCTAAGACTTTCCCCCGTTTGCGTTGCTTGGGATTTGGGTGAATAGCCAATTGAAACACATGGTGTAGTTTTATTACGTCGTGTAGCACGTTTCAAATGGCTATTCATCCAATTAGCAAGCAACGCAAGCGTGTTTGAAAATCAGCCCTAACACGTCTTTCAATTGGCTACTCACCCAAAGCACGATTGCAAGAAGAGTAGCCCTTAGTTTTCTGCTTTTGTGACCTTTTAGAGTTCCTTACAAGAAGAAATCTTGATCTGGTAGATGCGAAGAGTAAGGTCTCGCTTTCAAGCCCGCTTGCTTTGCGTGCGATTTGGGCAGTGTTCGATTTGCCAGGGGGGGATGCCGGGGATTTCCCCTGGTGTCAGAGGATTTTGATCCCCGGTTGTTGATTCCGAATATCATCCCAGGCAGGGAAAAAATCGTTGTATTTCTACCGAAACAGGTAGTAGGTTCAAACTTACCAGCAACTACTAGCTATAGGATCCCCCTTCGTAACTTATAACAAATCGAACACTGGATTTGGGTGAGTAACCAATTGAAACAAGCGTTACAACACGTAATAAAACTACACAACGAAACACTACGTCTTTCAATTGGCTACTCACCCAAATCGCACGCAAAGCAGTCAACGCAAGCGGGGTTGAAAGTTTGCCCTAAGACAGCTAAATAATTTCTGAATTCCTGAAAATAATTCGGATGTCTTGCCAGTAGTGACTAGTTAATGTGTAGATTACTTGCTCATAGTGAATTCTCTGCGATTCTTTCATAGCTACAAATCATATGTGAATTTCATAATAATCAATTTGTGACTATTGGCCTACTATCAGTGCATTGAAAAATTAAATTATTGAAGATTTCATAAGACGACATTGACCGCTTTCTAAAATCGATACTGGACTGACTGCTGTCATTGAAACTTCCATGAATATATGAAGCTAGGAAGCGAAGAGGACACTTAATGTCGTTTGTCCACTTCCAGTCTAAACCACTATGGACCAACATTTTCGTGCTAACACGATCTTTAACGCTTGATATCACTGTGCAGCCCGTTTTTAATTTATATCTTAATTTAAAAAAAAAAACGTAAATACTATTTGCAGTATTTTCTATTATATTCAGAGTACGCATATATTAAATGAATAACTCAGGATTAAGACTTTAATAAAAACGGACCGCATAGCGATAGAAAGCGTATAAAACTGAGTTAGAACTGAAAATTTGGTACACATTGGATTACACTGGAAGTAGACAAACGGGTTTAAATATTTGCTCTGGCGTCTATATCTTTAGACACCAAGCAGTCACTGTAGTATCGTTTTATAGAGCTCGATGGCCTAATATGAGTTTTCATCAGCATATAATTTATAACATAATAACTGAAGTGTCTAAATTTTGAAGAAAATAATTAAAATTCGTTGCGAATAAAATAGGTAAAAAAAAATAAAATAGAATTCACATAGTCTTGGTACATTGCACAAATTCATCCATGCGAAGTATAATTTTATTGAATCAATATCTTGCTATTTAAATTTTATTTCAGGTTATTCTAGGCAATTCGAAAAATATCGAGAAAAGTCATGTTTACACTTTGCTCCATGATTGGATGGGAACTGGTTTACTGACAAGCACAGGCAAGTTGATTCTCTTTTACTTATTTACGTGTTAAGGAGGCAAGATTTTTTTATCAGCTCGACGCGCAGGGCTGGGCAGCCATTTTGGCAACTTCCGGAGCACACTTGAAAACACTTCCTGTAGGAATAGCCCACTCTCGCTTATCCTGAACGATAAATAACAGCGAGAAGCGCTCAACCTGGCAACTACAGTTTGGTCTTGTGGTCAAGACGTTGGAAAGCTAATCTAAGGGTCGAAGGTTCAAACCCTGGCGTCGGCTTTTTACATTTTTTTAAAAGAAAATTAAAGTTTTTTCGTTTTATATGTAAATACACAAAAATAAATTTAATAAAAGTTGTGATTTACAATTTTAAAAGATGCCACTAAAAGCTAGGATGTATATAAACCCACCAGGGCAGGATGCACACCGAGCGATAGCGAGGTGTGCAAGGGGGGGAGGGTGCGTCCGAAGGGAGCTGGGCGGCGTTAGCCGCGGGGGGGCGCAGCCCCCTGTTAGCGGTGGGCATACGCAAAAGTACTGTTTACTCAAAAGTACTTTTTTTAGGCAAAAGTTCTGTGCCGTACCGGAAGTGTTTCCAAGTGTGCTCCGGAAGTTGCCAAAATGGCTGCCCAGCCCTGCGCGCCGATCTGAAAAAAAATTCTTGCGTTAAGGAGATACAATTTCTCGTACGAAAAATCCATGGACTTAACAATATAATAAGACTAGTAACAAGCAATTCACTCAATGTTATAAAAAATGGGACGGCTGAGAGTGCAGTTTGTCATTCCAACATGGCGGATCGCGCATACTTCCTGGAAAGGAAGCAGACGATATTGTGAATGTGCAAATAAATTTTAATTATCTAACTTTATCCTTAACTACAAACTATTATAAAAGAAGTGTTATTGCAATACACTTCCTTCTCAAGAGCAGTGATCATTCAAATCTTGAAACCTGATATTATTTCACTGTTATTATTGAAAAAAAAAAAAAAAACTTAAATTTTGCTTACTTGTTTATCCTCACACGTACCTCTTGGTCGGCTTCACCAGATGCAACCTTTATTTACCTTAAATTATTTCACATAAACTTAAAATTTGTAATTCAAAGTGGTTCAATTAACATTACTTCTTATGGGCAGTTGCAATGTTTTGGTCAATTCAACATGGTGGCAAGGCGCACTTCCGACTCATAAATTTTGGCTTGTTAGTAGTCCTATTATATTCTTACGCCCATGGATAAATCTTAGCGAAAGCAGTGTGCCAGCGTAAAAAGAAATGTTATGGATTTATACCATAGCATTCTTGCTTTCACACTCTGGCACTACTGCTAATCGTAAGATTCATTGTAGCATAATTCCTGTCGTCTAAAGCGGCCTTTAGCGTGGAGCTCCCTTGACTATCAATCACTTTTATACTATAATACTTCTATTGTCTAACGTTTCACGATATTAATATTCTACTGCTTCCTCAGAGACTAATGAATACTAAACATATCGCAAAGATAAAAAAATTTTGATGAGAGAGATAGAAAAGGGAGAAATGAAAGAAAGAAGAGTACGTAAACCGTATCGAGTAAGCCGAGGACATGTTGACTCCTACATTTGTAGAGTGGATAAAAGACGGCGGGACTTGAAGCAGAGAGTTACGATGTTTCAAAGTTTGACACTTATTTGGAGGAAAAATGAAAGATTAATCATCAAATACAAAATGGAATTCTTCTGATTGAGGTGTTTTGTTTACAATAGCAGAAATTCTTGTAAATCTTGTCATGTTAGGTTAGATCTCTCTTTTAAACCTGATCTTTGTAACGTAAGTACAGCTTGAGGATGAACCAAAGCCTTAGGCGTGCTTGGGAACGGAAATTTCGTAAATAGTGCGTGGAAAGGGTCTCTTGTGTTTATAACTTGGACTTTATCCTATCCTTCCTCTGATTCTGCTGCTATCTTTATATTTCTTCCCTTTCAGGTTCTAAGTGGCATTCACACAGAAAGATTCTAACACCAGCTTTCCATTTCAAAATCTTAGAACAATTTCTAACAATTTTCAACGAGAAAAGTGCCATTTTAGTTGAGAAGTTAGAAGAGGAACTAACAACACCTGGTTTCAATTTGTTTCAATATGTTGGCCTCTGCAGCTTAGATATCATATGTGGTAAGTAGAGGAGATGCAGCATTTAGCATTTTAACTATCCTTTTTCTTCTCAGAAATGAAAATAACAAAGGTTTCCGAAATTGTTTGTTATTTTATCAGTGTTTGTCATGAGCTGAGGAATAGGTCCTAAGAAACAAACACATTCTAAAAATTAAGGTTAATGTAAAGCTAAGATCTCCAACAAAAGATAGCAGCACTATGTCCGTAATGTATTTTTATCGTTGCACGAAATTTCAATGTCGCTCCTACAAATTCATCCCTAGAGCGTTCAAACTTTCGGGGAAGAAAGTTCTTAACCAATTCAAGAGTTCTATCCGTGCCGAATTTTCTACTTTTCTTTCTTGTTCAATGTTGAAAGAACTTCATTGTTTTAAATTTGGATATCCATTACAACAATGAAGCTCTTGCAACAATGAACAAGAAAGAAAATAAAAAAGAAATCGGCACGGATAGAATTGGTTATGGACTTTCTTCCCTGAAAGTTTGAACCCTCTAGGCTTGAATTTGTAGGAGCAGCATTGAAATTTCTTGCAACGATAAGAATACATTAGACATTTACGGAGATACGTAGTGATGCCATCTTTTGTTGGAGATCTTGGCTTTACATTAACCTTAAATTCTTTTGTCTTAACCGTGAGAAAATGATTGTTTTCCAGAACTTTTACATACTTGAAAATAGTTCCTATTCTTCTAATAATCTTTAAATATAGTAGACTTTCATTTATGTTTAACTACACAAATTATTCCAAATACATTCTGAAATGATTTGAGAAAGATTAAATTATCGTATAAACTCTAATTTTGTATTTTTTGTTCTCGTAGAGACAGCGATGGGAACTCAAATGAATGCACAAGAAAAGAAAGCATCCGAATATATAAGAGCTGTTTACAGGTAATATTTTCCTTGTATGTCAATAAAAAAAATATTTGTTTCAATATACACTGCGTGGTAATTTAAAAGTGATTCTGACCGAGAAAATATTTATAAATAGCAAATTGAGTGACTTTACAAGATTTATTTATAATATTTTATTCAAAGTAGTTTAACCAAGGGACGGTATGTCAGTTGGTAAAACGTTCACTTAGCAATCAAGAAATCCTGGGAATGATCCCATAGCCTATTACCCTGACTGAGGGTTTTCCAGTTATTTTTTCTGTCACACCTGGCAAATACCGGGATGGTATCTTCAAATTAGACCCTATCCGACTCCCTAAGCTATCCCAGTTAGAGCCAAAGATGCCTAAAGACCACAAAATAAATTCAAAAAGTGAGGAAGAAACCTTCGCAAAACCTTGCAACTAACGATAGATTGAGATAGAAGAACTTTCATCAATGCACTACTCAGAGACAAATTTTCACATCACCTCTAGTACGTAGGATCCTCGGTTCGATTCCAGTTAGTGTCATCTGACTTTTGTGGTCGATAAACACTGTGTATGTGTTTCCTTGAGGCTCTCCTGTTTCCTCCCACTTTCTCTATTCCATCAATTATTCTCCCATTATAATTTATTTGGCCTGGGTTTTCAGTTGCCTAAAGGTTTTTAATCAAAATTCAAATTCTACCAATTTTCACTCACATAAATATAAAGCCTTTTATATTTCAAAAAGTAAACTTCACCAAATAACGCCACCCCCTCCTCGATGTTTTTTGGAAACGAGAACAGGTGGTAGGAATTTAGAAGTACGAATATGTAGGCAGATGCCTTCTAGCAGAACTGCCAGAAACTAACTGCGCTAGTGATCATAGGAGAGTTGCCATGACACACACTTGGTGCTGTGGTCTCGACAAAAAAGTTCGTTGTTAAATCAGCTGGGTACATTTTCCTTAATTTCACATCGATTGTGAGCCATAATCGCTGAAAGTCATACCTATATCAAAAGAGTCGACTGTCTTGTTCTTCCGCAAGTACAAGAAACTACCGAAAGTTTTGTAATGTGTAAGATAATAAGGTGGTAATATTATCGTCTGTGGTGTACCCTTTAAATAACGCCACAGCGAATATCTTAATAATAGTTTAATGTATACCTTTGTAATTTACACATTTGTATTTTTTAGATTAAATAAGAAAGCGATTTTGAATTTCTCTCATAGCGAGAGTTATTATTTTGTTAAAAAAAAAACACTAACTGCATGAATTTCACACTGAATGTGTGGTATATATAGGCCTATTTGTAGTCACCAAAGTGCCTGAACATTGTCCTTATCTTCGTCGCTTTAGTTTACAGGGTTAATGCAAAGTATGTGGAGAAAGTTTTCATTCAGCGAAGAGGGTGGCGTTATTAGGAACCTATATTCCTAATAACGCCACTATGTAACGAGTTTTACAAAAAAAATCCCACCCTCATTTTACACCAATATTTATATAACTCCGCTGGTATGTAGGGGACCTTAAACACGTTTCCACACAAGGAGTTTTGGAATTCTAACTACCATGATTTACTACAGTGCAAACAAATAGCTGTGTTAATTGAACACAATTCAGTGTCCCAGCGTGACTACAACTTTTGTTTGTTAAATCAACACAGCACACGGTGTTGATCTCGATACTGTGAAAAAAAAAGTTACGCCTGCAGTGAGATTTGAACATGGGTTGCTCATTTAGAAGTCCAGGGTCTTACCGACTTGGTTAAATCGTCAGACATGAAAAGTACTAGATGCAAACAATAGTTAGTGAACAAGATTTGAATTAAACGACTACACTGTAGGTTTAAACAGTGTATGGGATCAAATATATGTTGCTGAGCCCCTCAAACAAACTAAGTTACTTGCATGACTTATTCCAAGGTTTAATCACTTCCTATTTGTCAATTGAGAACCAGAATTCTCATTCATTGAGAATATTCTATTTCTATGAAAGCAAACAAGATGGCGACAGCCAAACACTTGGGCAGCATTACTGCTTTCTTTTCGTAACATGTCAAATGCTGCGCTTGCTTTCATAGAAATGAAACATATTTTCAATAAATGGGGATTGTGATCCCTAATTGACCAATGCAAAAGTGATTAAATCATGGCATAAGTCGTGAGAGTATCTTTGTGTTGGGGTTCAGGAACATTTTTTATCCTCTATATTGTTTCAATCTAGGACTCTTTCTGTCTGACGATTTAGCGAAGTCGGTAAGACGCTCGACTTCCAACTGAAAAAAACATGTTCAAATCTAGCTACAGCCGTAATTTTGTTTTCTCCCGGTACTGAAATGAACACCGTGTGTTGTGTTGATTTAACACACAAAAGTGGTAGTCACGCTGGGACACCGCATTGTGTTGAATTAACACAGCTATTGTTTACTGTGTAGCTACATCAGATATGATCTTAAGGTGGCGTTATTTGGCTTACCTATCTTATAAACTCTGTTATCATAGAAGAAAATTTAGAAGCTCAGTGATGTAGTTCCAGTTGGGTCTTTAGCTGATAGCCTGTATTGTCTAACCAAAAGTACTGCTTGCATGCTCGAAACGTTACATTTAATGCTTTTTCATTGTAACGTTTTAGTAAGTATCTTTTATTTCTTACATTTAACCTCTATTTTATGTTCTCAAATGAGCACTGACGAACATTATTTTTTTTTTTCATGACAAATTAATATATCTTGTGTGCGTAATTATTATTGATTAACCTATTTTTTTGCGTAATTAACATCACTACTGAATTTTTATCATTAGTTGTAGTTGAAATCAAGGATGGAAAAGATCATTGTTTTTCAGAGACCTGGAATCAAATTATGTAAATATGACACAAGAAGAACACATATATTGCGATTTCTCAAAGGCCCGGTTTTCAGCGGCGAGCAAACAAAAATGAATATAGATTTTCTTTATTTTCATAATCCTTATTTTCGGATTTCCTTTTAAACTTTGCTTTTCCTTTCCTTCCCTTTCTGTTCTTTTGCTTTCCTTTCCTTTCTTTTACTTTCCTTTCCGTTCTTTTGCTTTCCTTTCCTTCCCTTCCCTTCCATTTCCTTTCTTTTGCTTTCATTTCCTTTGTTTTGTTTCATTTCCTTTCTTTTACTTTCCTTTTCTTTCCTTTCCTTTCTTTTGCTTTCATTTCCTTTCTTTTACTTTCCTTTCCTTTCTCTTGCTTGCCTATCCTTTCTTTTCTTTTGCTTGCCTATCCTTTCTTTTCTTTTGCTTTCCTATCCTTTCCTTTTTTTGCTTTCCTTTCCTATGTTTTGCTTTCCTTTCTTTTGCATTCCTTTGAAACAAAATAATACAGCAGAAATTCTACAGTTGAAAAGGAATTTGAAGATACTTTCCAAAAGAAACGCTAAATTAAGAAGGAATATGAAATGTCTACACAAAACTAAAATTTAATTAGAAAAACTGATTTTAAACATAGAACAATCTAAGAACATTGAAAGGATCGCAAAGGAAACTTTGAGGAAAAATGAAGATTAAGGTACAACAGAAATTCAGGTCTTGAAATAATTTAAGAAACAGGTTGGGCATTTTTGAAAACCGAAAGCTAAAATAATGAACAGTGTAAGCTTTAAAAAAAAAAAAAAAAAAAAAAAAAACTTTCTTGTGTTGCTTCACAAACCGAAAATACAAAGTACACAATTTAAGCGCTTCAAACCGTGGAAACAGAAAGTTTTTCACAAACTGAAAATCAAAATAAACAGTCAGGATATTAAAAAAACAAAAACAAAAACAACTGGAAAACAAATTAAAGTCTTTGTGTTCTCAAAAAGCCTAGGCTAATTTGCAAGAAAAATATTTAAGTATAAGCAGACCACGAACTCTACATAATACTGGAGTGACTACTTAAATAATAATAATAATAATAATAAAAACGGACCGCACAGCGATAAGAAGCGTATAAAACTGAGTTAGAACTGAAAATTTGGTCATCATTGGATTAGACTGGAAGTAGACAAACAAGTTTTAAACGTTTGCTCTGGCATCTATCTTTAACACTAAGTAATCACTCCATTATTATGTAGAGCTCGATGGTCTGACTTAAGTCAGTATTTTCTTGCAACCCAGCCCTGGAGAATAAAAATAAACGATTTAGATTGTGTAGAAGCCCACAACAAAATAAGCGGCTCAGCTTGCTTTCTTCAGAGAATTGAAATCCAAAATAAACTAAATCTGAAAAAAAGAAAGTGGAATAAACATTTCACAAAAAAAATAAAAATAAAAATAAAACTTGATAGACTGTTCTAAGAACCTGAAAAAGAATGGCCATGATCTTTTAAAAACTTGATACGAAAATAGACGGTTCAAGTTTTCTCATAAATTGGAAAACAAAATAGACTGTTTAGAATTTTCAAGATCTGAAAACCAAAATAAACAGTCAAATTCCTTAGAAAACCGAAAACAAAAATAGCAGGCTTTGCTCCAACTTCTTATTTAAATTTATCTATAACGAGCGAACATTCCCAACTGATCAGTCGATATGAGCATGAAATATTTTTATTGTCTTTAGTCAAACGTACACATAACGGAAATAACATTAAAAGACACACGATCTACCATATTTATGCAATAATTATTTGAAATTGTGAAATTGGTCATATTTGCAGCGAGTAAAAAGTCGCAGTACAACCTTGTAGTTCACAAAGGGTCAAGGAAATGAAGCATCGTAGTACACAAATGTGGATTGATGCTATAGTGCTACATTTTGGTGTATCTCATTAACGTGTCCGCCATCTTGAAATCCGCCATATTGGATGGAGGTAAGAAAAAATTTAAATGGGAAGTGGGTCGTGTGTCATATCAAAGTAAACGAGAATGTTCCCAGAAAGTCATTAGAGCTGGCAGATTTGACCTACCTCTTACGGTGATGGAGTTATCGTCCCTGAAAGTTTGCCGCTGTATACTTAAGTCCTGTAATATTAAAGAAGTTAACCAACGTTTGCAAATTCAGGAATTGTTATTATTTCTAATTTCAAATTTCGCACCGCAATAATTATAGTTATGTAGCCATTTTCCATCATTCCGCATTTGTGTATTACCGTACTTTATTTCCTTGGTTTGTGAGAAACAAAGTTGTACTGCGGGGTCCATTCATAATATCAAGTGCCAAACTTTCAGGGACGATAACTCCATCACCGTAAGAGGTAGGTCAAATCTGACACCTGTAATGACTTTCTGGGAACATTCACGTTTACTTTGATATGACACACGACCCACTTCCCATTTAAATTTTCGTACCTCCATCCAATATGGCGGATTTCAAGATGGCGGACACGTTAATGAGATACACCAAAATGTAGCACTATAGCATCAATCCACATTTGTGTACTACGATGCTTCATTTCCTTGACCCTTTGTGAACTACAATGCTGTCCTGTACTGCGACTTTTTACTCACTGCAAATATGACCAATTTCACAATTTCAAATAATTATTGCATAAATATGGTAGATCGTGTGTCTTTTAATGTTATTTCCGTTATGTGTACGTTTGACTAAAGACAATAAAAATATTTCATGTTCATATCGACTGATCAGTTGGGATTGTTCCCTCGTAAGTGCCTCAGAATTTTTATTTATACTCTTCTGCAGCTTAAACCATTTCATGTCTGGTTATTTTAGATTATGTTTTTTTTACAGCTTTAATTTGCAATTGATCTGTAATTTATAAAAATTAGAAGCTATGTTTTAATTCATATATCTTTGTAGGTTAAACGATTTACTGGTGGATCGGGTATTCTCTCCATGGTTACATCCGAACATAACCTATCGTTTAACGCCACAGTATAAAGAGTACAAAAACTGCTTGGAAATTGTACACAATTTGGCTTATAAAGTAAGTAGTAAGTACCCCCAGGTATGTACAATTCTGTTAAGCGTATCGCCTACATTCCAGGGGAATCATTCAACACGGAAGAATACAATTAAATACAACGCGTAAAGATTAGGCTCCAGGAGCAACCACACATCCTTGAATCTTGGTCTTTTTTTTGTTTTCTTGTAATATCTTATATTTATCGATGGTAAAAGTCATGCTGTGCCCAGGACTAAAAGTCTTAAAGAACTACGCAGCGTGTAGCGTGGTCCTCGATTCATTTAATCATGAATGAACTTGCTTGTCCCCAGTGATTCCGCCAGACCCCACCCCCTGTGGGGGTATAACCCCCAAAATTCTCGACAACACCCCCCCCATCTTAAACTTTTTTACAGTCAAAAATCGATAGAAACAGTGCAAAACTCCACTTACACTCAATTTTGACTTTTCACTCCCCCCAAACTGATGATCCTGGCGGAAACTCTGCTTGTTAAGGATAGGATGTCAGGAGTCATTAATTAACCCTGGTTGAAAAAGAAATAGGGCTGATTAGACTATGTAAGGTGTAATGTACCCTGGGATGAATTCATAATTCTGTTAATGAAGTGAAGATGGAACACGAGTGACACCGCCAATGTCTGACGAGATGTAATCTAGGTGGAGGCGAAGAATCACGAATACTGTATGCGAAGTGTGCGGGGGAACATATATGTTAACAAGGATATCGAAGCATCAATGAATGAATCCAAAGATTTTACGACACAGGTTTTGAAGGAGTTTTTGACCCTTCCAAATATTTTCCGCAGAGCAAAAGAATATGTATTTGCTTATTTTATATACGCACTATCTATATGCAAGGTTAGTAGAGATCGAGGCACTTTGGGGGTGCTTTTACTTTTACTATTGATTTCTTATCAGAAGCTTTTAGTTTTACTATTGATTTCTTATCAGAAGCTTTTAGTTGAGCTAATGGTCACTTAAGTGCTGTGTAGCTACAATGGGGTTGCTTTTAGTTCTCACTAATGGTCTTTTATCAGAACCACTTAGCTGAGATAATGGTGAGATAAGAGCTATTACTACTTTAAAACCACTTAGCGTAGATAATGGTAGGATAAGAGATATTACTGCCTTAAAAGCATTAGGTGGATTTGTAAATAGAGTGCTTTTAGGCTTATCTTATTACTTTTGACAGCAGCTTTTAGTGGGACATGGTGAAAGGCGGTTTTACTGGAGTGTGTTCATTTGCGCATGTGCAGGAGTATGGATAAAGTGTGTCGATGTTTAAGTATGAATATTAGTTGCTATGGCTTCCTCAACCATGGACAAAGCTATTTCGAGCGTTGTTAGTCCAACCGTGCAAGTGTTCTTCTCGTTGGGTGGAGGAAGCGAGTATATTAGCAAGTATACAAGCGTATGAGTTTTCGAACTGCCTTTTGCGTATAGGCTGCTATACGAACCAACCGAGCCAGCGTGATCATATTTTTGCTGCTCATCGTGGTGGATTTATTTCCGGACGTCACTCCTGAGGATATAGCGACATTGTTTGGTACACGTACAAAGTCCATTTTGCGTAAGTCGAAGACAGTGGATGGTTTATTTGGGATGTATTTGAAATCTCACGAGTCAGCTCCAGCAGCATTAAAGGAAAAAGTTTGACTGAGGTCTTCAACGCATGTTAAAATTGAACCGTGGAGCTTTGGTGGATTTGTTGTTGAGCATGGATATGGAGGCCCCCTTTAAGACCAAGTGACATGTGTGTGACCCCTTACTATTGCTTTTACTTATTTGGTATGTACTTCATGTGTAATCATCCTAGTAATCATCCTAGTACGTAGTGGATAGTATGGCTCAGTGTACGACTTGTCAAGGCGACTTTATTGTGGATAAATGTGTGTTGTCCACCATTGGTACGTACTTGGAAACTAATCCCATTGAATGTACCGACTGTCATTTACGTAAGGCCCACAATTGCCTGTACGTGTGGAATACGGGTACAGTGATTGCACAGCATGTATCCAGTCATATGAACGATCCAGAACTGTTTGGTGAATATTATTCCATTTTTGTTGCTCAGGGTCATACCCATATTTTGAACAGACCTTTATTAAACGTAGTGCATTAGTTTATTAAGGATCCCGAGTGCGTTGCCCAATTGATCCCTTTAGTGCTTCAACACCAGCAGCTGCAGTTGATTCCTGCGGGTGTACGTGTCTTATGCGCAAGGCAGTACATGATTGATTTTCAAGGTTTTAAGATTTCTGCCAACGAGTATATTATCCGTGAATTCTGTTTGTTTGCGTGTTATGCGACATTAATATTCCATTGCCTGTTAAAATTACCCTGTGAACGTTCAGACTTAGCTGTAGAATACCAGCGGCAAGTGGATTGGTTATCGAATAATTTACACGGGTTAGACTGGACTGCATCCAATGGGTTTAGTGTATCACACGTCCGCCATGTTGTTGCACAATGTCAATGTTTTATTGTAACGGTAATGAGAAGATGATTGTTTTACGTAAGATTTTTCAGTTGGCAAATGTAACAAACCTTGAAGATCAAGCATGTCCCGCGTTGCGCACATTACAGTTTAAAGTTGATATTTCCAATTGTACGTATCATCAACCAGTGCAGGAGTATGCCTGCGCATTACGATTCTGCAAACAGTTACAATGTTGGATGAAGTTCCAATAGGCAAAGGTGGTGGATGCCATATCCACATTACACTTGTAGTCTTATTACTAATAAATATATATACCAACCAGGATATAAGGTGCTTGTCATTTCTTGAAATGAAACCCAAAACACAAAGGGTTAGAGGTAAAAATAAACAAGTTTTTATTACATGAAACTAATTTCAGAATATGCATGGTACAGTGTTCTTTACGGTAACTATATTGTTGTAGATGTATTCACCCAAAGACGTATTATTATTGACTTCGCTTGACAGTAAACAAATAAACAAACTATGGAAAAGGTATAAGTAAAATCCTCTATGGCTACTAATACAAACGTGTTACAATATTTTGATTACAGGTATCATAGGAAGCAAATTAGAGAGTATGCATGTTCCTTACACTTTTTGTAGATGTATACACAGAAAGATGGTTTATTAGCTTCGCTTGAAAGTAAACAAACAAATAAACTGTAAAAACCTCTACTACTATACAACCGTGTTATACTTTGTTATTTGCATGGTAATTGTCACAGGGTGCTTCGCATTATGCTGGGACTGATCAGGTTGGTACGCACCGATGTGTGGTATATGACATTGACCTTGCACAACAGGTGCTTGCACAATTACAGGTATTGTGTTCAGTGATAAAACAGACGCTGTACTGCAATTGTGTAACACCCGTGCAGTATGTCATGGTGTTTGTAAGTATTGTATCAGTGAACTCTCTGCATATATATAAAGCACACACACACACACACACCACAACATGAATGCATCATTATCCACATATGCAACTGTGGCAAGATACAACGTATACCATTACCATTGTAAACATTGAATGCTCCAACCAAAGAAAAAAACACTTTGTGATACGGTAACACGTGTTTGTAATTGTACAAAGTATGTAAAGAGTTAATTACATCTGTACAACATTATTATTTTCAGTACAGGTGTGGATGTACACAGACCTTGAAGCAAATTTGGAAAACACTACACCATGGGGTAAGGTTGCTAGGTACAACGTGACTATTGATGTAAACATACACTGAGGACGCTATAATGGTTTTTAGTAGGTTTATGCATGTAATAGTCAAATCCAACGGAAACCATTACTAGGGTGCCAATGTGATCGGTAAAAATGTACCACCACCACCACATAAGTGCTTAAACAAACACACACATACACACTTTCTATATGATAAAGTTCCTTCAGCAGGATTGTTCAACCTTTTCCTGGAGAATTGCCCGAATTTTATCCAAATAGTGCTCAACTTGTTTCACGAGAGCGAACTGGAATTCAAGGAACGTTAACCTTGTACAAGGATGCTCATCCGAAAAAAAATACATTTTATACACCATATTAGGTTCGGTCACCATATGCAACACGTATTGACTGTTCTTAAAGTCTCTACAATGACACACCTCACCTTCTTCTGTTAGTGTATAGTGGCAGGTAATACATTTAACGCACTTTTGCGGATCAACCTGGAGCAATGCTGACTTGATACACGTCCAGCAAATATAAGTTGGAACACAAAAACAGGGTTCTTCGGCGGTTAACACTTTTGCGTATTTAGCACTCAACATGATCACGACTGTCCAGGCTTTCAGAGAATGGGTCCAGGAACTGAAATATTGGAAGCAGTAGGTTTGCAAGTAATGATTTATTACGTTGAATGGTAATGTAGAACCATTTGTATCCAGCGGTGGTGTCTCCCTATAGGCACTATACCACAGTTGTACGTGCAACGGGTTGGCTAGGATGTGTACAGCTTTTTGAATAATATTGTCAGTTGTTACATGTACATAACCCGCAGATATAATACTCGCCCAGAGCAAAGCGTTGTATATTGTTTAGTAAACATGCAACGGTTACTACCTCCACTGTACAGTTACACGTGATTGGTGTCACAGTGATATTAGTATTGGTGTTTACGCCATGGTTAGATTGTTTACCCAACGCATGCAGTTGTTACCACCCTACGAGGCATGCGTTAAACGGTAGGGTGCGCGCTTGCTTTACGCAGCAACGTCCACTGAGCTTTGTGCATGCGGGTAGTAAGCTTTAAGTGTGGGTTGCGTGTGCATATTGTTGACATTAGCATCATCGTGAACCCCTGGGAACCTGTTGATGAACGTGAGCTGTGCTACGTTGCAGCCAAAGCTGAGGAGGAGGCCAAGCTTCAGGTACCGTCTTGTGTATGTTCGTTTGAGACTTGTGATGTGCGGTGTTTGTGGACTGCTTTAGAACTGTGGACGCCAGTGGTAGCTATTCTTTGCCAAGGATGCGGAAAGCGTGGCCCGGCTCAATTGGAACACGTGTGTCTGGGACATATTAGCGTACCGGACGTGTATTCGTACAAGACCCCTAACCCCTTTCCCGGTTGGGTGAAGAAAGCCTTCAGTGGTGATTTGTACCTTAACTAACTGTATGCCGTTTACACCCGTCAGCATCCCAACCGAGGTTCTTGTCGCCCTGTGTTTGCGTTTGGGATTACATCCCTTACGGAGCACCAGTTGCACCGACTTACCGCCTTGTGCTCGCGCAAAGATCGGGGGGATAACGCAGACCATGAGCCAGTTTCAACTGTAGTACAAATATGGACATTTCCACCCTCATGTGGTGTTCCTGCGAGTGTTCCTTGACTATCATTGAGGAGCATTGTATTTGGAGGGCGTTGGACCAGTGGACTCCTTTACGATTTCCAGTAGTGTGTGGTGGTTGTTGTTTTCAAATTTCCAACATTCTCCAGCATGTATGTGTTAGTCCCTCCATAGCTCTATCCCGTACAAAGACAACCATTTTGGATCCCACAAACCTTGACCCCCTGTACACCGTTTATAAACATAATCATATTGTCCCCACCTCGCGTACCACGTTTGAGTGTGGATTGTGCTTTTTATTGGACACCAAACCAACTCGTTTGATGGGAAAACTACTCTCAAAGGACCTCACATCTATGTGTGATAGTGCTACATACTCTTATTGATGCCATTGTACTCCGTGTGTAGTTGTTGATTGGCTACGTGTAGTGCTTTGAACATTAGTGACATTGTTGACGGTTTTCTGAATGGGTGCGTGTATTCATAGAGTAAAATAAATATATAGTTCCCTTACGTTGTGCATATTCTTTATCTCATGATACCAGGTAGGAATTTGTTATTATTATTCCTGTAAGAACACACAAGGGTGTTAGTTTTTACTTTTTTCATTGGATATTGTCTTACGATATACACTGGGAATATTATCCACACCTAGGTTACAAAACAAAAGGTTGACCGCAACTAGTTGGTTCTTTATGGATCCGCATATGGCATGATCATATCCAATTTGAAGCTAGACCATCAAAGTACTATACGCAAAACCTGATTTCGTAATTATATACAACTTCTGCATTGCTTTGTGTTACACATGAGACGCATCACCCTACATTGGTTGTCTATGTGATCACGTAACCAAATTGCGTTTTAGATTGTTAAACACACACACATACATACTACTGCATTGCATGGGCTAAGGTGTACATTTACTATAGCACCCATTACGATTGATTTATGTTTTTTTATGTAATTAGTACAATGTCCAACACATGCTTCTGTCACTACTACAGTACACATACACAGAAATAAATCGCGTTTGGTTTTTCATAAACCTTGTTATTGTTAGTATCTGTACCACTAATGTTATTGACCATTTCGGCATTTGCTTAAGACCTACTACACCACTTACATTTGTTTTTAGGTTACTTATGGCTTGGGCAACCAATTATAAACACTACTACAACTAGCTATTAATTTTTGTTACAACAATGCACCAGGTGCTACAATCTAAAGTGATAGACTGCGGTTGTACATGTATACACATATGAATGCCCTTTTATTATTGTCAACCTCCCTTTTTTGTTTGCTACACCATTGCCATTATCTGTATACGTGTACCGCTGTAGCCACTCACGTTATTGATATGTTATTTGTAGCAGTATATATATTTACTCCACAAGTGGGACATCATAGGACTATCAGAAGTGTGGAGGAAGAATGAAGAACAGTTGGAACTACCGTCAGGGCACACGTTCTACTTCAAAGGAACAGAAACTGGAAAAGCGACAGGCGTTGGCTTTATAAATAATAAAGACCTGAAGTCACGAATCACAGAAATTGAAGGAATTTCAGATAGAATCGCACGGGTAGTAATAAAAATTAACAAGAGATACAGTATGGAAATTATACAAGTGTACGCTCCAACAACCTCGCACCCGGAGGAGGAAGTCGAAGACCTATACGAGGAGATTCAGAAGATTTTGGATAGTAGCAAATCGCATTACAAAATTGTAATGGGAGACTTCAATGCGAAAGTAGGAACCAAGC